>BRDA01054012.1:7508-25523 GCA_036984385.1 Crenuchus spilurus | reverse complement strand
TTTGAGGTCGGTTTAGGGTAATGTTTGAGGTCGGTTTAGGGTAATGTTTGAGGTCGGTTTAGGGTAATGTTTGAGGTCGGTTTAGGGTAATGTTTGAGGTCGGTTTAGGGTAATGTTTGAGGTCGGTTTAGGGTAATGTTAGAGGTGGGTTTAGGGTAATGTTAGAGGTGGGTTTAGGGTAATGTTAGAGGTGGGTTTAGAGTTAGGGTAAGGTTTGAGATAAGGTTAGGATTATGGGTAAGGTTATAGTTTGGCTAGTAAGAGTAAAGATGTTAAGGTTTGGGTAAGTCTCCAAGAAATTAATAGACATCTGCTATGTCCCCACATTTCACAGAAACAAATGTGTGTATGCGTATGTTTTTGCAGAGCGGGGTAGGGTGCATAATTCCAGCAAGTTCCAGCAAATGAAAACCATGTGCACGTGTAGTTTAGGGAAAGAAAGCAAGCTTTTTGGCTTTAAGGGTCATGTTCAAATAAGAAAGCCTTTTGGCATGAAGTGCTGCAGGGCTATTCTGCCTGGAGAAGAGGAACTTTTGTAATGTATCTCACCTGAAAGCAAGGCAAGGGTTTTATCCAAGGCATGTACCTACAGAGCTGTGATTATAGCACAAAGGCTTTCAGTTTTGTGTCTGTGCATTGTTGAAGTTTTGGGGTTGTGATAAAGGGGATGCTGACATACATTCTTTTTTTTTCCTTATTGTAGCAAAGAGGCCTGTTGGGGTATTTGTAAGCAAATATTTGTAAACAGCAGTTACCTTAAGCTATTCTTAAAGGTGAGTGCTTTGAGTGCTTGCATCAGTTCCTGAACTAAGTGAACACTGAGTTCCATGAGTGGCCTTTTATGACGTTTTCTTCTGCTCTCTTTAAAGTGCCCACATTTTTCTTGAGTTTTGTATTCCACTGATGACATTCCATCAACTCATTACCACCAATTTTACATTTATTTTTGTAATGTTTTTTTCAATTGACTTCATTTACCTAAAATATACCTAGAATTATATATACATATTATATACATACAATTATGAAATCCGTTACTGCTTTCTGATTGGCTGTTTGTGGTGAATTCTGAGCACAAGAGCTTAAAAAGATTGGCAAGCATGTGGGAAGCGTTTGAGTGTGCACGCATGCTCCACTAAACAGAAGAATGAAAATCTGTGAGTGCTGCGTGAATCCACTCTCGCATTTAAGTGTGCTCTTGAATTTTGGTAGTGAACCAGATAGAGTGACGGCGGGGACAGCCAATCACATTAGCAAGAAATGGCAGAGCCAATCAATGAACTTGTCTGCGCTCAAAACAGAAACAGGCTTCAGCTTGAGTGGTCTGTTTTCCTCTGGGTCCTAGTGCTTGACTCGTCACCGTTTAATATAGCGTAACACTGTTTTTGGACAGTAAAACTGCAGGGGACCAAACTTGCCTTTTGAAAAAGTGCAAGGGACATGTCCCAACCCCTATCCCACCCACAAAATTACATCCGTGGTTGAATATATAGGTATCCTAAGCTCTGCAGTCAAAAAAAATGTCACCTTGCATGTTTCATGTGGTATTAACTTCAGACTCCTACAAATGCTTTTTCATAAGGATGATCAGGCTATAAATACCTGCAGGGTGTGTGATGAGATTCATAAGTTGAGAAGAGGTGGTACAGTGCAGTGAATGTCTCATTCGATGTGTGGAAAATTAGTCACAAAGCAGATGTTTACATTTGGGCACCAAAGGCCAGTGTGTAAAGGAAATAGCTGCAGATGTATTGAAAAATATGGTCATATGGGTCTACCAGCAGTGGCAAAAATCTCAGTTGACCAGAATTTCTCAGAATTGTGGCCAAAAAAATAAACTGACAGAGACCACCAGCGTGTTTTGCAGCTTGTGAATGAAAATCACTTCCTTCCAGACAAGAATTGCTTCTAGAAGCCAACGCAGGTCCTTCAAAACCAATTTCTGAAAGAACGCTGCAGGGAACTGCACATCATGAACATATGGAGCAGAGTGGCACATAAAATGCCTTCAGCCTTCTGTGCTCTTGGCCACAATTGCAGAGTGGTTTCTATATATTGACTGTAAGGGCTAAGGAAACTTTCTGTGTGTTTATATTAACTTTTCTAAAAAAGAGTCTTTGTCATCTATATTACCATATACAGTGGGAAAAAAAGTATTTGGTCAGCCACTGATTGTGCAAGTTCTCCTACTTAGAAAGATAAGAGAGGTCTGTAATTTTCATCATAGGTACACTTCAACTATGAGAGACAAATGAGAAAAAAAAATCCATGAAATCACATTGTAGGATTTTTAAAAAATTTATTTGTAAATGATGGTGGAAAATAAGTATTTGGTCAATAACAAAAGTTCAACTCAATACTTTGTAACATGGCAATGACAGAGGTTAAACATTTCCTGTAAGTCTTCTTTGGCTCATTCCTCCATGCAAATCTCCTCTACAGCAGTGATGTTTTGGGGCTGTTGCTGGGCAACATGAACTTTCAGCTCCCTCCACAAATTGTATAGGCCACTCCAGGACCTTTACGGAGCCACTCCTTCACTGCCCGACCACTGTATTTGGGATCATTTTCATGCTGGAAGGCCCAGCCATGTTTCATGTTCAATGCTTTTACAGATGGAAGAAGGTTTTGGCTTAAAATCTCACGATACATGGCCCCGTTCATTCTTTCCTTAACATGGAGCAGTCGTGCTGTCCTCTTTGCAGAAAAACAGCCCCAAAGCATGATGTTTCCACCCTCATGCTTAACAGTAGATAAGGTGTTCTTGGGATGCAACTCAGCATTCTTTTTCCAACAAACATGGCGAGTGGACTTGAGTACCAAAAAGCTCTATTTTGGTCTCATCTGACCACATGACTTTCTCCCATGCCTCCTCTGATCATTGGCAAACTTGAAACAGGCCTGGACATGTGCTGGCATGAGCAGGGGGACCTTGAATGCCCTGCATGATTTTGAATCATGATGGTGTAGTGTGTTACTAATGGTTTTCTTTGGGACTGTGATCCCAGCTCTCTTCAGGTCATTGATCAAGTCCTCCTGTATAGTTCGGGGCTGACTCCTGACCTTTCTCAGAATCATCCTTACCCCATGAAGTGAGATCTTGCATGGAGCCCGAGACAGTCATCTTATGTGTCTTCCAGTTTCTAATAATTGTGCCAACAGTTGTTGCCTTCTCACCAAGCTGCTTGCCTTTTGTCCTGTAGCCCATCCCAGCCTTGTGCAGGTCTAAAATTTTGTCCCTGTTGTCCTTAGAAAGCTCTTTGGAGTGTGATTGATTGAGAGTGTGGGCAGTTGCCTTTTATAGACATAAGTTCAAACAGGTGCAGTTAATATAAGTAATTAGTGCAGAATAGGAGAGCTTCTAAAAGAAGAACTAACAGGTCTGTAAAAGCCAGAATTCTCGCTGGTTGTTTATTGACCAAATACTTATTTTCCACCATAATTTACAAATAAATTCTTTAAAAATCCTACAATGTGATTTCCTGGATTTTTTGTTTTCTCATTTGTCTCTCATAGTTGAAGTGTACCTATGATGAAAATTACAGACATCTCTCGTTTTCTAGGTAGAACTTGCACAATCAGTGACTGAACAAATACTTTTTTTTCCCCACTGTATACTCACTATAGGATCAGAACCATGTGCTGCCATTCATTGACCATATTTTGTGATCCTTTGTTTTTTTTGGAAAGAAAGAAAATCCAACATACTGTTACACTGTACACTACCATATAGACCATCAGTCAACTGACAAACCATGATCAGACAAATCGTCACACACCCTACAATCTGGGGAGAAAGGGGATTTTTACAAGCATTAGTACTGCTAGGTTGAGTGGTCTCTCAGTCAATGGCAGCTCTGTGTTCAGAAACTGTCCACTGGCAATTGCAGACATATTTACCTTCCTAGTGAGGCTGCCATTCCAAGGTTTTGAAGAATTCAGGGCCTCCTTCCAACAAAAACAAATGGGGCAATATGTAAGCTACTGCAGTGTAGATGTATTAACAATTCAGTATTAAGGAACTTTGCAGCCCATTCTGAGAATTAATAGCAATGATTTTATGGGAAACTAAAGTTGGTAACTACCTTCATAATCAACCAACATTTATTCGTAAATTAGACTATGAAAACAAGGAATTTCTAGATCATAAGAATAGAGATACAGTCACTTGAATTTCACCTGCACCTCCTCAGCAATTCTTTCGCACCACACTAGGCAAGCTTGCTAAACGGTTCATTACCTATAATGTCAGGGCCCAATCCTGTGTCCAATTCAGTGACTTTTCCAGGAGAAATGAGATTATTTATGTTTAACTTTGTGTTTTAAAGGGCACGAAAAGTCAAAGCAACTTTTCCAGGACTACCAGTGTCCAGTACAGTTTGCTTATTTCCCTACTACCACTATTAGTATGACTAGATTCTAAAATGTACACGAGACAAGACGTGGACTACAATCTAAAGTGTACACAAGACTGGATGTGGACTACATTCTGAAGTGTAGACGAGACAGGACTTGGACTACATTCTGAAGTGTAGACGAGACAGGACTTGGACTACATTCTGAAGTGTAGACAAGACAGGACTTGGACTACATTCTGAAGTGTAGACGAGACAGGACGTGGACTACATTCTGAAGTGTAGACAAGACAGGATGTGGACTACATTCTAAAGTGTACACGAGACAGGATGTGGACTACATTCTAAATGGTACACAAGACAGGATGTGGACTACATTCTGAAGTGTGGACATGACAGGATGTGGACTACATTCTGAAGTATGGACATGACAGGATGTGGACTACATTCTAAAGTGTAAATGAGACAAGACATGGACTACATTCTAAAGTGTAAATGAGACAAGACATGGACTACATTCTAAAGTGTACACGAGACAGGATGTGGACTACATTCTAAAATATAAACGAGACGAGACATGGACTACATTCTAAAGTGTACACGAGACAGGACATGGACTACATTCTAAATCAGGGGTAGGCAACTCCAGTCCTGGAGTGCCGGTTTCCTGAACAGTTTGGTGATCTACCTGATCAAACACACCTGATTCAACTCAGCGGGCAATTAGATGTTTAATTGTAGTGTCAGAGCAGTGACATCACCAAACTGTGCTGGACTCCAGGACTGGAGTTGCCTACCCCTGTTCTAAAGTGTACACAAGACAAGACGTGGACTACATTCTAAAGTGTACACAAGACAGGATGTGGACTACTTTCTAAAATATAAACAAGACAGGATGTGGACTACATTGTAAAATGTACATGAGACGAGACGTGGACTACATTCTAAAATGTACATGAGACAGGATGTGGACTACATTCTAAAGTGAAAACGAGACAAGACGTGGACTACATTCTAAAGTGTACACAAGACAAGATGTGGACTACATTCTAAAATGTACATGAGACAGGATGTGGACTACATTCTAAAGTGTACACAAGACAAGACATGGACTACATTCTAAAGTGTAGACAAGACAGGACATGGACTAAATTTTAAAGTGTAGACGTGACAAGACGTGGACTACATTCTAAAGTGAACACGTGACACGACGTGGACTACATTCTAAAATGTAGACGTGACTAGACATGGACTACATGCTAACGTGTACACCAGACAGGACGTGGACTACATTCTAAATGGTACATTTTGGTAAGAGGTTCTAATAAAGCGTCTGCTGATTGTATATGCATCAGTTGAGCTGCAATAGATGGAACAAACTGGCTTAATGGAACTTTAATGCAAAAATGGTGTTTAGAAAAACATGTTTTTTAGGTCAAATTTAGATTAGCGCCTAGCACTGCACTTGATGCTGCTTAGTTCTTAGTGTAACTATGGAAACAAAGATGGGCAGAAAGTTTGCAATGAAAAAGAAGAAGCCGGCAGCAAAATTACTTCTGTCATTTACATATGATGGCTCAGTCAATATTGTTTATAGAGTGTCTCGGTGTCATTTCTTAATAACAGTCCTGAAATGTCATTGTTCCGGCTGGTTTGGCTGTGTCTCAGCGTCTGTGTGTAATGAGTTTTGATATGAAAACTAGGCTCGTAACGATCAATGCAGTTATGACATTTTATTGGACATGTCAGTTCAGTGCTGTTTTTCCAAGGTGGATGTTTTGCCTGCTTAACTCCGAGAGAGATTGCGTATGTGCATATGTCAGTGGTTAGAATATACACAATGACGGCTGAGAAATTGATGGACATATGCGCAAAGCAATGCCCTCTAACACTCTTAATCATGAGGTTTGCGTTAGTGATGGTCCAGTGTGGCAGGACACAGACACTTCTAATTACAAGTGTGGGTGACCTAAGGTGGATTCACCCTACTATTACCAGCTCAGATACCTGAATAGATTCCCACACACAGTCCAGAATTCCTGCAGAAGCCACATAAAGCCTTGAAAGAGCCTTTGAGTATTATGCACATGTGAAGGCTCTTTGTATAAAGGCCTAACATTATCTAAAGTGCTCAATTATCTATGAATACACAGGCTCTGCTCTGCGGTCATGGATGACGATGGTAATTGTTGGCTGGACCAGCTAAAGCCTGTGCTGGATGCTGGATTTCAGTAGGAGATGAAAGGCCACCATATTCCATATTTTATTTATCATCATGTCAGTGCTCCTTTGACCCACATTGTGCAGGGTTGGATAAAGTGATATGTACAATTTGAGACCCTATTTACATCACAGCAAATTAGTGTTGGGAGGTATTCTGATATTAATGTTAATGTGTGTGATGTCTCCTGATATAAATGTTCCAAATTGTGGATACTGTGATCCCAAATTGGTGAACCCCAAACAATACTGCCTATGAGACAGCTCAAATAATCCTTATAAATAACAAATGAAACTTCAGCTGTTGTACATGACAAGGAATAATTAGTTCTAAGTGAAAGTATTTCAGAAATCAGGATTAGTTTAGCCAGATAACTTAAGCCCAAAGTCAAACCTGCCTGATGAGGATTAAGCTATCAGGTTAACTTGGAAATCCTGCTTCATGGAATAACCCCTGATAAGGAGATAAAAACAAACAGTTTGAGAGAACCATATAGAATTGGTTCCATAAAGGAAAGCCACTAGAGCTACTATATATTTTTTCTATAGTAGGACTTTGTATCATTGATTAATTTAAGAGTTCATGTAAAATGTATATAAAAATAATATTAATAATAACCAGTGCCCATCCTCCGCCCATCATGCACTGCACGTGGGGCGCCAAGTGACCAAAAAAATCTCGCCATTCACCACAAACCCCTCCTCTCCTGGGAAGCCCACGTCCACACACAGGGCACCCAACCACAGATGCTTTCTGCTACTAAACTTTGTGGACTTGGGGGGCGTGGGGGTTTGGCGATAATGGAGGTTGGGGCAGAGAAAGTTGAGACCTAGAAAGCATTTGTGCATAGGGCACCCAAATGTTTAGTGCCTGCACTGATAATAATAATAATAATAATAATAATTATTATTATTATTATTATTATTACATAATATTATTATTAAATATTAACATAACACATTGTTTTTGTCAGAACAGTGGAAGACACTGAAAAAATTCACACTCAGTACTTAAAAAAGTGAAGCACTTACTTCACCTCCTGCTGGCTGCCTTATGGTTGTTGTTTTTAAGTTTTTTTATAAGCCAATGCAAAAATATCCCTGTAACCTTTCCACACTGACTGAAGTGTAAATGTAAGATTTGTGAAGAAATGCACATGCTCAACATTTATTTGCTGCTTTGAAGAAAACACACACATTTGCAAAAATAAGTAAAGAAAATCTCTGCTAATGTAGAATGGTGAACAGTGTAAAGTAGTCACTAAATTGTGAGTTTTAGGTGATCATTTTTATGATCACCTGTTTTGGAATGAACTCGGCCAGGTGCTGTAGTGAAGGTGTACTGAGAATAGACTTCTTGTACATTGAGTGCTTCCCAACAGCATAACAGTGGTGCCCCACAGGCCATTGATGCCAGAGAGGAACAACAACTCTGTGACTGGTACAGAGCAATTGACACATCAATGGACCAGTTAACCTCTATAATGAACACAGGAAAAACAAGGAAAGTGTCAAAGATAACCATTGAGTGAACACTCTGAGTGGTTATTCCCACTATTACGTAAGTGGACATCATATTCTGATATAACTGTGTATTAGGCTTGTACTGTATAATGTATTAACATGTTAATATAAAATATGCTATCCCTTCAAAGAAATTGGAGCAACATTTTTAATATAATAATTTAGTCCATTTTTCATTGGCAAAGCTCTGGTCAGCATTTGATGGGAAAAAAATAAGACAATGAAATGACTAATAATTGTATAGTGGATAAATAAACTCACTGAGCATATTCATTAGGCAAGTAATTTAGATTAATCTGTAGGAATAATTATAGTTACAGTCCTCTGACAAGTTCTCTAACAGAACCAGAGTGAGAATTGGGTATGTGACTGGGGAGGATCTTTGTATATTGTGAATGGCTGGTGTTCTATGTGGTGGACTGAGTAGTACTAATCAGAGGCAGAACAGGAAACAGCCATCACTGCCTAAACAGAATCTATAAGAGAGAAATGGGTATTATCTTAAGATAATATTCAGCCATGGCTTTGAAACTCATTAGTGGCACATGCTGGTGGCTCCTCTATATATTCTATACCCCAAGATAGTAATTATATATATATATAATATATATATATATATATATATATATATATATACATTAACCTACTTTACTCTGATGACTTGGACTGAATGGAATCAGTCAGGGATTCATAGTCTGGACAGTAGTTGCTGATAGAAAGCCTCAAGCAAACCTCCAATGATCATACGATACTTGGACTTAACGATCTTCACATGTGAAAAGGCTGAACGTTAGCAAGAAACGTTAACAGAGCCAATCAAATGAGCTTGTGGGCGGTCTAAAGTTAAACAGGATTTTCAGATTGAGCGGCTTGGAATCCCGCTGGGACCTAGTGCTTGACAGTCTCCCTGTATGTCAATCAAGTGAGATGTTTTATAGCGAGGACGGATGATAGGCTGACGTCTATTTTTTTAAAATGCTATGCGATCTACCCACACTACCTTTGTGATCGATCAGTAGATCGCTATTGACGTATTGTGCACCCCTGGTCTAGATCCTCTATTAAGGTAGCCTATTAAATTAAATAATTAAAACTAAAAGAAATGACTTTGTAGCATCTCTAATCTGTAAACATTGCAGCCATAAAAAGATTGCCAATGGCTGTAAAGATAATTCTGCTAAAAGCAAAAATTTCTACAGTTGGCTTGTTTTGATACAGCCCCTTCATAAATGGATGCTAATCTAAAGTTTCTTTGCATAACTGTACTGGATAAACAAACAACTTTCTTTGTGTGTTTTTCGTAAACATGTTTAGACATTTGGATGGAAACCTGGCTAACCTTTTAATGTCTCTGTTTCAAACAGGAGAATATTAACTGTGCTGTGTTTCTTTCCCTAAGTTGATTAAGAGCTGCAAGCAACTTACATTAATGCTCAGAGTAATTTGAGAGTGCAGCTGCGAAGAACTATTAGATAATTAAAGCCAACAAAATATTAGATAATTAATTAAAGCCATGCAAATAGATGATAGTTCTGTGGGATGATGTTTATCAGTCTAAATACTTGCTAGTCACCAGCACCAGCTTGCTTAGCAAACAAAAGCTCTGCACCCAGTGTCATGGTATACACACACACTTGTTGGAGAAAAGTATGGTTGCTGAGATGTCATTCTTATCTAATTCAGGCAACACAGTTAAAATACAATTTCCTGCTGCTCCATATTGCTAGCCACCTAGCATTCTCTCTATTACAGTTATGAGTAAATGAGATCGTAGCAAGGCTACCGAACTGTCCAGAGAAGAAGGAAACTGCAGACTGTATTGAGTTTTAAGTAGGGGAAAAATTAATACAGTATGTATTTGTGATGTCCGAGCCTCAAACACATGACTGACAGTGTTTCAGTGGATTACCTATTAACATTGCTGTGTTTTTTTCAGTGTAATGCTATATTTGTGTTCCAAGCTTCTTATTAGCATATCTGTGTGAGATAAAAATGTGACATGGTTTTAAAAACTCTCCAAAATTAATCCAACTGCTGATATTTCTATTAATACTTTATACTTTAAATAAAGTGCAGGGACACTATAGCTTAGCCTATTTTCCTTTCACACTCAGTAATGCTACTTTTTCAGCTTTAGCCAAATGCCACTGTCTTTAATAGTCTAAAATCTTTCTAATCAGTTTTAGTTTCAAAACAACCCACATTGAATGTAGTGGTCTGTCATTAGAATTAGACAGACATTTTAGACAGTCCTTAAACACTTCATTTTGAGTTTACATTGCTAATGCTAGCACTTAACACTGTCAAAACATTAGCCTGATATGTGGCTAGCTATGCACCAAAGCCAAAATTATTAAGTCCATTCATTTAAAAGTTATTAACATTAGATGTGTAAATCCTTGAAAATTAATTTATTATAAGTTATAGTTTTACTAACTATTAAGCATAACTATTGGACAATTTTTTAGCTTTCTAGCAATTATGTGAAAGCTTTAGCCTTAAGGCTGTCAAGAACACTGCAGGTAATGAATGGGTCTTGCAAAATGCAATTGATTTCCAAAACTGTGCAATTTAAATCACAATAAATTTAACTGTAATTTACTACAGTTATGCCCTTCCAACAAAAAACTTTTGGAGGTAACCAGTTTTGTTTCTTTTTTATTTTGTACAAACAGTAAACAACTGAATGAGCTTTAGTAAAAAATACCTCTGAATAAAGAGAATACTTTTATAAAACACTTCATTTTAAATTGAGGTCATTAAACAGTGTCACGTTGTACTTATTTGATTTTTATAAACATACACATATGCTTTTCCCTTAGAAGGGGCACAACTGTTTTGATCAGATACCACAGACATGATAAGCATACGTCATGGCATCAAAATGCCTGTGTGCACATATTTGCAAACCACTTGTCTACAAGAGAACTAGTGCGATGTCATGAAGGAAAAAAAAAAAGTTTTCACTTCTGAAAATCTGGTTTATTTGTTGTACCGCCTCTTCTTCTAAATTAATTCCAGTAAACTCCACAGCTTAAAAGATTACGAATGTGTACAAAGCAATATAATCTGATTAACATGTTATGACTGAATGAATTGAGAACAAAAAAGGAAACAAGACTCAGCTGCACTTGCAGTGTAGTAATATTTGGCAGGCTTTGATGCTGCAGACATTCCAGTGTTGCACAATGCCATTTCCTTCGCTTCCAGTAAAGTGTTGGCTTAAGCTGTAAAGCAGAAGAGGAGAGAAGAGACCAATGAAAACACGTTGTGTATTGCCAGTTTTCTCCACATGCAGACACACCTTTTGTATTTTGTTTCAGTTTCAGGATGTAGTGCAATACATACATGCATACATACATATACACACACACATTGTATACTAGGGGTGTTAAGAAAAGTATGTTTTGTGATACTGTATTGAGTCACAGTATATGAAAACACAGTATTGATTTTTAGTTAATAGTTTACATGTAAAGATTGGTGGCAGACGGTGGGTCATTTTATGATTGTGATCATTTTCTAATATATCTTCATCCATTAGACTCTTCCACTTCAAGATGAGCAAAGAAGAGTAAGAGCTGACAGTTTTCCAAAACGTCTCAATACTTTGTTTAGAAAATTGCATTATATCACCATATACTCAATCCTATCAATTATATATTGCCAGATTATTGCCAATACACCACCCTATATGTATTATTATAAGTAAAAACACACTTGTTGTCAAAATAAGCAGACCCTGTGCTTAGGAGCCTAAGATCTGTGCACAGTACTATGTCTATAGACCTGTGCAGTAAACATTTTCAGAGACTAACATTGACCACAACCTCAGTAACCAAAAAGAAATGACTTTGTGCTTTTATTCTTTTTTTTTGTTTGTTTTAAAAGAAGGTCAGGACACTTTGTCCTGGAACTGTACAAAAACAAACAAGTCAACACAGACAAACACAAGGCCCACACTTTCTGCATATCTGGAGTTTCCCACATTGGACAGCAGCCATGGAATGGGACAGTCTTCCTGAACCCGCCCCTAATCCCACCCTCTGAAAGTGTGGGCAGCACCACGCATCAAAAACAAACACCCACAAGTGCACACACACACACCAAAAAGACTTCAGTCAGCCCTGTGGCTTCTTAAGGCAATACCAGCCTGCATAAGCAGAGGAAATCACTTATAGGAGCTAAAAGATTCCTCTGCAGCAAAGTGAACTGGGAAACCTCCCCTTTTCAAAATTACTGCATGAAAAAAATAAAAACAAAACTGCTGTGTGCACCTCACTGCTGGAACGTGCTGAGGATAACTGAACACATATTACCTAAACGTATGACTCAGCAATAACAGGATAAAGTAGTTCACTGAAAAATCAAGGACATCCAGAAAGTCTTTTAGAAAATCTTGGAACATCCAAAAGTGAGCTCCTGGATATTATTTCTCTGCACGTAAGTACATATTCTCACTTCTTATTCTCCTCATATACAGTGAATAGCACTGAATGACTTTTAACTGTAAAGACACTAAAGTATACTTTTATCTTTTTATGAGACATTGATAGCAACGTTTGTAATCACTTAACGCTTGCAATGACCATGCAGATTTGTTTACTTTTTTTGCACATATTTGCACATGCAAAACGTGTCATTGTTAGAAGGAAGTATTGCATTCAGTTGGTTTACTAGTTTACTGTAATCATTACAATAATATTTATTTACACATGTACTATTTCTGTTTTTTTGTCATTTGAAATTTCTTTTTTTGTGCTTAGAAAGGCCACATGATGTAATTACATTGTATACAGTTGGGCTTAAAACCTTAAGAATGTTCTATATTTCTGCCTAAATATGACCAAAACATAAAAAGTCATGAACATCTGTAAAGATAAGCAAGTTAAACAAATGAGAAAATACTTATTTATTGAAGAAAATGGTCCAAAATTGCATATCTGTGAGTGGCATCTGCACCTCTTTCAGTATCTTGCGTGAACCCCTTGTGCAACAATATCTGCAACTAAAAGTTTCCAGAAACTGTTAATCAGTCCTGCCCATCTGCTTGGAGGACTTATAGCCCAGTCATAAATACATAACAGCTTTAACTGTGGGATGTTGGTAGGATTCCTCACAGGAACTGCTTGCTTCAGGTCCTTCCACAACATTTCTGCTTGATTAAGTTCAGGACTTTGAATTGGCCATTCCAAAGCATTATTTTTCTTTAACCATTCTTTGGTAGAATGACTAGTTTGTTGTCTTGTTGCATGACTCAAGTTCCCGTAAAGTTCACACACATACTGTATATCCTGATATTTTACTTTAGAATTTGGTATAATTCATTGTTCTTTTAATGACGACATGCTGCCCTGGCCCATATACAGCAAAACAGGCCCAAATCATGATACTCCCTTCACTATGTTTCACATATGTGATAAGGTTCTTATGCTTATGCAATGTTTTCCTTTCTCCAAATGTAACACATCTCCTTTAAACAAAAAATCTATTTTTGTCTCATCTGTCCACAAAAAATGGTCCAGTAGCCTTCTCGATGGTCCTTTAGCAAACCTCAGATGAGCACCAATGTTCTTTATACAGAGAAGTGGCTTTCTTCTTGCAGGCTTGCCTTGCACACCATTGTTGTTCAGTCTTCTCCTGGTGGTGGATGCATGAACATAAGCCAATGTGAGAGAAGGCTTTACTTGCTTAAAAGTTATCCTGGGTTTATTTGTGACCTCATGGATGCCTTGCTCTGAAGTGATCTATGTTGTTTGACCCAATCCTGGGGAGGGTAACAGGGATCCTGAATTCATTTGGACACAGTTTGTCTAACAGTAGATAGGTCTCCTTTGGAATGGATTTGTGACATTTTCTAGTATGATGAGCATCAATAGCCTTTCCTGAGGTCTTCAGAAATCTATCTTCTTTGTGCAGTCATACATTTCCACCAATATGTGTTGCAAAGTTGAGATTGCCATAGATTCCTGTACTTTAAATAAAACAGGGCACCCATTCACACCTGATTGTCATCCTGTTGACTGGAAACAGCTGACTCTTAATTTCACAATCAAATGATCTTTTAAACCTAAAGGCTCACATACTTATTCCCCAAACAGATATGTAATATTGGACCATTTTCCTCAATAAATAACTAACCAGATTTGATATTTGTGACTCATTTGTTTATTCACTCTCAGACTTGTGTGAAAATTTGATTTTTAACATTTATTTATGTAGAAATTTAGAAAATTCTCCAGGGTTCACAAGCACCACTACATATTCATCCTGACTTTCTAAAGTTGAGTGGCCATCTTCATTCAACATCCATGAATCCCTGTAAATGCAGTATTTACCTGTATTTTTGTGTAGATATGAAGCCCGAGTCTTTTGGCATGACAACACTCAACAGCCAGTATAAGCAAGGTGCCGTGTGCATCTATGGCACAGGTGACTTTGGCCGTTCCTTGGGTCTCTGTTTGCTCCAGGCAGGATATGAGGTTGTCTATGGATCCCGAGACCCCAAAAATTCAGCTTTGCTGCCCAAAGGGGCCAAGGTTACGACCCATGAGGAGGCAGCTCAGACAGCCAGAGTGATCTTCGTGGCAGTGCATCGAGAGCATTATCACTTTTTGACCTCGCTGGCCCCAGTTCTAGAAGGGAAAATCCTGGTGGATATCAGTAATAACCAGAGTAGAGGTCAATACCCCCAGTCCAATGCTGAATACCTGAGCACACTGGTGCCGGGTGCAGTGGTGGTCAAAGCCTTCAACACCATCTCTGCCTGGGCACTGCAATCTGGAGGTCTGGATGCCAGCAGACAGGTACGAACGTGGATAACAACATACAGACACAACTGTATGCACATTCGAGATGTAAATGAATGCAAACACATTATTCAAGAAAACTAATTATGTATTCAGAACTATTATTTTCTACCGTTCTACACATGAGATGATATTTTTATTTCAATTTATTTTCTATATTCTCTCTTTTTAGATTCAGCACTTAGTGAAGACATGCAAACGTGAATTATTATATCAGTGTATTAGGAGGCCTATTTGCATTTTAAGCCTTTATATGCATAGTTAGTATGGCACCCTAATATAAAGTAAAAAAAAAAAACTTGACAAATGAGGGATTCCAAATTGATACATTATATATGCATGTGACATTTTTTCAAATACAGCACCAGTCAAAAGTTTGGACATTCAGTGGTGTTTCATTATTTAAAAATTGTCCACATTGTAAATTAATACTAAAGTCATCCAAACTATGAAGAAATACATATGTAATTATTTAGTAAACAAACAAGTGTTAAACAAACCAGAATATGTTTATAATTTACATTCTTCACAGTAGGCACCTCTTGCTTAGATGCAGCTTTCTTGGCATTTTCTCAGTCAGCTTTATGAGGTAGTCACCTGGAATGGCTTTCAGTTAACAGCTGTGTCTTGTCAAGAGTTCATGACTTGCATTTGTGTGCCTACTTTAAAGTAAAATTTAAAACATATTTTAGTTTGTTTAACACTTTTTAATTGTTTACTACATGATTCCTTATGTCTTCCTGGTCTGAATGACTCAGTATTCATTAACAATGTCGGAAGAAAAAGAAAAACATTGAATGAGAAGCTGTGTGGGCACTGTATATATATTTAATATTATTTTTAAGATTTGTTGCACTGAAAATGTATATAAAGGAATATCATTGTAAAATAACATGAGATATGTCATCTATTTGCTAAGCTATTTTATAGAAAAATATTGGACAAGAAATGTCATGTAACCGACTCAGGTCCATTTCATTGGTGTACAGCTTGAGACAGAACATCAAGCATAATTAGACCTTGTGGTAGTCACACTTACACCACATACTAGACCACTATTGAGTTTCTGATGACAGGCTGGATATGTTTGCCTGGCCCTCAACCTAATGTTGACATTGGAAAACTACAGGCTGTCATTGTATACCAATATAAGGTAGGTCAACTACATATCGCCCGTGACCAGTCTAATATATGATATTATAGTCCTATTTATTAGTCTAAATGAATGACTAAAACATCTAGACAATGCTGATCTGTAATGCAGCCTACACGCTTGTCAGTCATTCATGGAACAAAGTGCAAGGTAACTAAAACTGACCTACACCAAAAAACCCCCAGACTTGTGTAATAATTAATCAAACCCTGATGCCTCCAGGCTGTAGCCTCTTCTCCCCGGGTGATCTGACGGGAAACACACACAGACCAACGCTAGAGTTTCTACTAGTATTGTCTACTGCCATATTTATGGATCATGTTCCGATCATCCGGCACACTGTTGTACATGTTAAATTAGCTTTGGCAGGCAGGGGTGTATGTTCGAAATACATCAGAATGGTATTGCACCTCCTGAGACACGAACACGAGCTGCAAATTTTGTTCTCAGCTGTCAGAAAAGCAGCCGTAGGTTCAGACTTCATGCTTCAAGGACCATCTCATCACCCCGGCAAGAAAGCAGAAAGCACAGCATGGAACCGAGAACAACAAAAGTTAGACAATCGCAATGGCAAGGTAGCATAGATGTGTGTGCGCACTGTGTGTCGCTATTGTTACCGCTTATTATCGGTGAAATGAGGCCAACTCCATGGAAAACTCTCGCTCATCAGTGGGGGGTATGGTGAATTGGGTTCATGGAGTCTGAACCTAAGCAAGCAATTATGACCTCCCTCTGTGTGTCACTGACCATGTTCTGCAACCACAGGGACTGTGTGTGTGTGTGTGTGTGTGTGTGTGTTCCAGTGAAGATGAGTAGAGACACAGGACCTAGCTTAATATTTACCTATAGGGCAAAGTATCTAATATCATCATCAGATTTACTTTCACTTTACATTATTTTCTCTTTTTTGTTCAACGTATGTAAACAAAAAATAGTGAAAATGTAGTGACAACACTCCAAGATGACAAAAATGACGTTGATTATGACATAACATTTGTACATGTGGTCTGCGATATACTAGTGCATCCAAAAATTAGCATATCATGAAAAAGTTGGAGGTAAAGTAACATATTTCAATCTGTTTTTGTTTTAATGTTGATAGTGTTTGCATAGTAATTTACTCTAATTCAAAATTAAATATTGTAATAATTTGAGATTTAGATTTTTATGAGCTATAATCAACATTAAAACAAAAAAGGCTTGAAACATCACTTTACATGCAATAAACATGATATATGAGAATTCAACTTTTTTAATTAAATTATGAACAATTCACTTTTTTCATTATGTCCTACTTTCATGATATTATGTGTTAAATAGTAAGTTAACACTCGATTCACATAAACAGTGCCATTGATGCTATAGAAATAGCAAAAAAAAAAAGTATTTCTTTCTTTCTTTCTTTCTTTTTTTTTTCTTAGTTTTTTTTTTTTTTTAGTTTTCTGCATTTGGGCTCAGCAGATGTCCGTTGCATTGAAATTTCATGAAGAATGGACCAATAGAAATGCTCCAAGACTAGACTTTGAATAAAATCTCTTTACATTAACTTACATTGAATGTAAATCAGGGCGGCACGGTGGCTTAGTGATTAGCACGTTCTCCTCTCAGCGCTGAGGTCTTGGGTTCGAGTCCACATCTGAGCGGAGTTTCCATGTTCTCCCCATGTCTGCGTGGGTTTCCTCCGTTGTTCACCCAGCGATGGACTGGTGCCCTGTCCTGGGCTTAGTTGAATAGTGTAATGCCCTGCCCTGCGCCCAGTGAGGGGGTCCGCGACTAACCGCAACCCTTATAAGGATTAAGCGAGTGTGATAATGAATGAATGTAAATCATTTTTGCTTGTAAGTCATTTTAGAGATTTGGTTTAGACAGTGACAATACGCAAGCATGCAGACCTGAGCCTTCTTGACAGGGCCCAAATAGTTATGGAAAGATGACAGGGGTGGAACATCTCCAA
>BRDA01053998.1:6340-18050 GCA_036984385.1 Crenuchus spilurus | reverse complement strand
CCAAAATCTCCTGAATCCTTTTAGAAAAGAAAATTATTTAATAAATAAATAAATAGGCAGACAGCTCAACCCCCCCAATGTTGGACCCAAAGTTACACCCTTGACAACAGCTGAACAGGGACTGCAGAGATGCTGTTAGATGGAGATAGCGATGGTAATAGCGATAGATAGAGATGGTAATAGCGGGGACGGCCAATCATACGTTAGCAAGAAACAGCAGAGCCAATTGATGAGCTTGTAGGCACTCAAACAAGAAACAGGCTTCAAAATGTCCACTGGGTCGTAGTGCTCGACCGTCTTCATTTAATATATCGTAACACTGTGTTTGGATGGAAAAATCTGCAGAGAACCAAAACTGCCTTTTGAAAAAGTGCAGGGGACGTGTCCCCCTGTCACCCCCACCCCACCCCCTCCCACATTACATCTGTGGTGTATGGTATGTTTAGTGTTGAACAACCAAAACAATTATGCCTTTACTTGTTTTTTTTTTTTTTTTTATTTGCCAACCTCTTTTGGCCAGCATGGGGCCCCCTAATCTCTGTTGCCCCAAGCAAAAGTTTGGGGACTATGACACTGAAGGATACCCACAGTGACCAGTTTGAACTTAGGGACAATCAGCAGACCAGAATCAGAGGATCTACTGTAATTGTTGGGGAAGAGCAGTAAGGATGCAGGATGTCAACTGAAACAGAACCAGAGTGATATGAGCTGATCTTTTGGACTGAGAGATGAATCTGGCAGCAGAGTTTTGGACTGAAGAGACTGAATGAGAGGAGAGATACAGTAATAGCAAAAAAATACAGCAGGATGATATGAAAGCATGAAACAGATCTTGCATGATCTGCATCAGTGTCTTTCATGGTGAGCAACGGGTGAAGACGAGCAAATATTACGTAGATAGAAAAGGCTGTTTTGACCAGGGACCTGATGTGCGGCTCAAAAGAGAGGACAGAATTAAACAGTAGCCCTAAATGACAAACTACTTCAGAAGCTTTTATGTTCAGATTTCAGATATTTCATATATGTGTAAAGTTTCAAGAATCTACACCTCATCCATTCTGTGAAGGCTTGAAGGTCCTTAATGCTATGCTTCTTTATTATTCTATTTGTAAGAGACTGACCCTAGGGTTTTCTCCTTTCTTCTGATTCACATTTGATCATCAGCTGTAATTGCCTGCAGCTGAGACTGGCTAGTCACTGTGATGAGGTTGGTCTCTTGATGTGGCTTTCCACATAGGAGTATAGTCTTCTTCTGTTCAATTTGTTAGTGCCAGTCATCAGCTGTGATTGTTGTCAGCTGTGACTCACTCACATAATGACACTATGCTGGGTGTTTGGAGTCATTTAACTATGCCTGCACAAATCTGATTTCTGTACCCATTACCTTTAATAAAGAAGAAATAAAACACTTATTTATTTTCTTCTCATGTTAGGCCTGAGTAGGTTCCATCCCCATGGTGATAGTTATTGGGGTTGACTGTAGGCAGTCTGTCTTTTATCCCAACCTCCCTAGCAGTGTTTATGCTCTCACGGAAGCCGATCTGATTTGGCCAAGCTAACTGTAAACCCCTACATCCACTCAGTACTGTTCTGGTTTGGCCAATCATTGATCCCCAACACACTGTAGCTTTTTTGTTTGTTTGCCAAGATTCACTAAGTTCACCTGTTGAAAGAAGCATAATGAACCTGTTTCTCTAGTTTTATTTGCAATACCAAATTATCACTGCCATTTCATAGAAGTTGTAGTATATTAGTATCAGTACACCAAGTAGTATAACAGTGGTAGTAGTAACAACAGTAGTATTAATAGTTTTGTAGTAATTGTAGTAATTTTTAGTAGCATTAGTAGTATTAGTACTACGAGTAAGTAAGTAAGTAAGTAAGTAAATTTTATTTATAGAGCACATTTACAGACCAAAGTGCTTTACAATGTCAAGATAACACCATACCTACATAATACATAAAACTTATATAAAAACACAATAATAAAATCCTCCATATGTAGTTGCAAACAGTTTATCAACTGTTGAAAGCTAGCTTATAGAAATATGTTTTTAGTTTTGATTTAAAAACAGTCACAGATTGGGTGTGTCTGATGTCATGTGGCAGACTATTCCAGAGTTTTGGTGCTGCAACAGAGAAAGCACCAAAGTAGTAGTAATACTTGACTGTTTAAATAGGCAGAATTGTAAAATTGTTACTGTAAACTTGATTTCATGAGTTCCTCCAGTAGATGGCACTATTTTAATCTTTCAGTAACTGCAGCTGAACTGAATATTACAGGCTCAGGGATTCAGGTGTCAAATAGAGGTAGCATTATGTTACCTGACGTAAATCATAAATGGATCTCTCTCTCTCTCTCTCTCTCTCTCTCTCTCTCTCTCAGGGTGACGTGATGACTGACTTGTTTTTTGGCTGTTGCTGTTATCCACTGTCCTGGTGTCAGATATCCAGAGAGATTAAGAAGCGGACTGCTGCACTATCTAAAGCCCAGTCTTCCTCATCATCCTCTTCCTCAGCTAAAACAAGCCGCATGTCTTTTCTCTACCTAGATAATGCTCACATCATTTAAACCATTACAGCCAGCAACCTTTCTCTGCAACAAACAAGAGGTCCAAGAGCTGAAGATATGATACTTTTGTTTTCAAAAATTTCTGTATAACTCAATCTCTGAGATGTCAGGTTTTTGTCCCATAGGAGTCAGAAGATGTGCTGTGTACAGTACAGATGTAGGCATTTTATTTACTTTACAAAACCACCAGTGAGCCTTCAGCTGGATGATAGTAAACCAGAGGTTATTTTATTATCTGATCAGTGATTACCTTAAAAACCTGAGCCATCCTGTACTCTGTGTCAAACCAGAAGTACAAAACTTAAGTGTGATTTTAGATGAGGATCGCATATCTCTTCAGTTTTAAGTCAATCTTGTTGTCCAATGACATGGAAAAACGTGATTCATGTGTTGATCTCATTTTGGTTGTTCTAGCTCATTGCTTCTTGCAGCCAGTCTTCACTAGCACGAGTATAGTTGGTCTAAAATGCAGCAGCAGGACTTTACTGGTATGAAAACATATACCAGCATCCCTACATTGGCTTCCAGTTCCATTCAGAATTCAACTAAAACATTTTTGCAAAACAAACCTAATCGGACCAAATATATACCAAGTAACAAACACAGAAACCTTGGTTCAGACAATGGTCCAGACTTTCAGGTGTGAAAGCACCCATAGTTACAATACACTGATATGGGTCCAGTTTTGAAAATATGTGATTTCATTTGATTTTTGATTGTTTGCTAAAGCTCTGGTTGATTTAAATGTGATATAAAAATAAATGTACTTGTTATAATATTGTTAATGGTGAAATAGTGAAATGTTTTCCTTCATGACTGTTTTATACACTGTGAATGTCTAAAAAATACATTGCAAGTGAAAAATGTATTTCAAAGCTGTCATAAAACAATGTCTCCAGAATCAGGATTTTTTGGTAAACATTTCATGCAACAACTAACAACTGTAGATTTTGTCTAGCCCAGCTGCTGGGTTAGTGACTGTGTCAGTGTTAACCCAACCAATGGAACCAATTTCAACATTAACCATTTGTACCTGAAGAAGATGATTAGAAATTAGAACGCATGTTTAAACATCTCATCAGGCAGTGGCACAAGTCATCACTGACATAAATTAGTCATCCATTCATCCAGCCATCATCTTACGCTTATCCATGTTTGGGTCACGGGGGTAACAACCCAAGCAAAGAAGACCAGACGTCCCTCTCCCCAGCCACCTCTTCCAGCTCATATGGGAAGATTCCAAGGCATTCCCAAGCCAGCTGAGAGATATAATCTCTCCAGCGTGTCTTAGGTCTTCCCTGGGATCTCCTTCCAACTGGACATGCCCAGAACAACTCACCAGGGAGGCGCTCAGGACGCATCTGTACCAGGTGCCCAAACCACCTCAACTAGCTCCTCTTGACATGGAGGAGCAGCGGCTCTGCTCCAAGCCCTTCCCTGATGTCTGAACTCTTCACCCTATCTCTAAGGGACAACCCAGACACCTTACGAAGAAAGCTCATTTCAGCCGCTTGTATTTGTGATGTCATTCTTTCGGTCATTACCCAAAGCTCATGACCAGGTGAGGGTTGGATTGTAAACCAACTTGTAAACAGAGAGCTTTGCCTTCTGACTCAACTCTCTTTTCACCAAGACAGACTGGCACAGAGCCTACATCACTGTGGATGCTGGACTGATCTGCCTGTTGAGCTGGTCCAGTGTTCCACGACTAGGATGGAACCCACGTTGTTCCTCCTGAATCTGAGATCCAACTATCTTTCGGACTTTCTTCTCCAGTACCCCTGAATAGACTTTATTGGGGAGGTTGATAAGTGTGATCCCTCTATATTTGGAACACATACTGTGGTCTTCCTTGAAAACAGGGACCACCACACCCGTCTGCCAATCCAGGTGCACTGCCCCCGATGTCCACGTGATGTTGCAAAAACGTGTCAACTAAGAGAGCCCTGCAACATCCAGTGCCTTGAGAAACCCAGGGCAGATCTCATCCACCCCTGGGGCCTTACCACCAAAAAGTTTTTTGACTGCCTTGGCCACATCGGCCTGTGTGATGAGTGAGTCATCTCCAAGGTCCCCAGACTCTGCTTCTTCTCTTGAAGATGTGCAGGTGGGATTGAGAAGGTCCTCAAAGTATTCCTTCCAATGACCAATGATGTCCCCAGTCAATGGGAACAGCCCTCCACCAGCACTGTAGACAGTGTTGGTGGAAAATTGTTTTCCCCTCCTGAGACGCTTGACCATTTGCCTGAATCTTCAAGGAGCCATTTTCCATGGCCTCACCAAACTCCTCTCACATCTGTATTTTTGCCTCAGCAACAGTCAAAGCAGCACCTCGCTTGTCCCTTCAGTACTCATTGGCTGCCTCTAGAGTCCCACAAGACAACCAGACCAGATTGAACTCTTTCTTGAGGTTGACAGCCTCCGTCACTCTGGGTGTCCACCACCGGGTAAGGGAGTTGCCACCCCAACAAGCACCAACCACCTTATGGCCACAGCTCCAATCAGCTGCCTGAACAATTGAAGCCCAAAACACAGCCCATTCAGACTCTATGTCCCCTGCCTCCCATGGAATGTTGTAAAAGCTCTGCTGGATGTGGGAGTTGAAAATCTGTCTGACAGGCTTCTCTGCCAAACCTTCCCAGCAAATTCTCACTGCACATTTGGGCCTGCCAGGTCTGTTTGGCATCCTTCCCTACCATCTGATCCAACTCACCACCAGGTGGTAATCGGTTAACAGCTCTGCCTCTCTCTTCACCCGTGAGTCCAAGACACATGGCCGCAAGTCCAATGATATGATTGTAAAGTCAATCACTGAAATTCGGCCTAGGGTGTCATGGTGCCATGTGCACTGATTGATTGATTGATTGATTGATTGAGTGATTGATTCTTCATTAATCTCCAATGGGGAAATTCATTTGTCCAAAAGCACACAATATGAATATACAAAATAAGTAAATACAAAGACACAGAAAAACACAGAACATAAAATCCTAATTAAAATGCTTGTGATGGTTAATAAGTACACCTTATGTGCACCCTTGTGCTTGAACATAGTGTTAGTTATGGATAAACTGTGACAAGCACAGAAATCCAGTAACTGAACACCACTCAGGTTCAGATTGGGGAGGCCGTTCTTCCCAATCACGTCTCTCCAGGTCACACTGTCCTTATCCACATGAACGTTGAAGTCCCCCAGCAGAACAATGGAGTCCCCAGAGGGAGCACTTTCCAGCAGCCCCTCTATGGACTCTAAGAAGGCTGAGTATTCTGAACTGCTGTTCGGTGTATAAGCACAAACAACAGTCAGAACCTGTCTCCCAACCCGAAGGCTACACTCTCATCAACTGGGGAAAAACCCCACACACAGGCACCAAGCCAGGGTGATATGAGCAAGCCTGCCCTGGCCCAACACCTCTCACCTTGGGCAACTCCAGAGTGAAAAAGTGTCATGCCCCTCTCAAGATTGGTTCCAGAGCCCAAGCTGTGCGTTGAGGTGAGGCCGACTATATCTAGCCGGTATATCTCAACCTCATGCACAAGCTCAACCTCCTTTCCCACCAGAGAGGTTACGTTCCATGTTCCAAAAGCTAGTTTCAGTAGCCAAGGATCAGAATTCCAAGTCCCTTGCTTTAGGTCACCACCCAAATCACAAGTCACCTGACCACCATTACTGCCTCCCACAGAGGTGATGGGCCCATGCGAGAGTTGACCCATGTAGCTCCTTCGGGTTGAACCTGACTGGCAACTATGGGTAGAGGTCCAGCCACCAAGTGCTCACCAAGGAGCCCCTCCCCCAGGCTTGGCTCCAGGGTGTGGCCCTGGTAACCCTATTTGGGGTGAGGGAATAAATTAGTCAATTTCTTTCAAATGTAGGCATTTTACATTCTCTTAAGTGGAACAAATGCAAACAATATTTCAATATCAGCAAAATGATTCTGCATCAGGTTATAATGTGGAACCAAAGAATCTATAAGAGAACTGAACACAATAATAGCAGTAGAGAAGTGAGGCCAAAATGTCTCTGAAGCCCACTAGTGGCTGGTTGAAGTACAATATTAAACCCTGCCCACAACTGTTTTACTGAATGGGAGTTATTATAAATTTTATATATATAATTTTATTTATTTTTATTTATTTTATTTTGGGGGGGGTTTAAAGAAGTGTGGTGATGAGGTGATTGACAGCTTTTTCTGACAGTCACACACATTCTTCTCGTGACATGTCACAGCATATAAGAAACACAGCTCTGCTTATTTTACATTCAGTGACTCTGTTAATAAGATTTAATCACTTTGACGTATTTGAAGAGAACTGATTGCTTGTTCAGCAGTAAGTTGTACTTACACGCACTCAAAAGGGACCCAGATTGGGTAGTTTTTAGAGTGTAAGGGAGTGAGATAGGGTGTGACAAGGAGTGACAGAATGAGAGAGTAAAATAGGGAATGAAAGGGTGTGGGGGGAGGATAAGGTAGGGGAGGGAGAGAGAGAAAAGGAGGAGGAAAGAGATTATAAATGAATGGACATGTTGTTTTAATGTTTTTAAGTAGTTAGACCTGACTGATAACTGGTCTGTCCAGGTGAGCTACAGAAAACAGAAGATCTGTAAGTGCACCAACACCAAATACCTCCAGTCTCACAAATCTGTGTGCACACTCTGTTGACAAAACATTAATACTCCTTTTCCTTTGTTTGTTCTGAATTCTAGGGTATGAAAAAGCTGTATCTACTGCCTAGGGAGGGCTTTCTACTAGATTGTGGAGCATATCTGTGAGGATTTGATTGAATTCTGTGACAAAAGCATTAATAAGGTCAGGATATTGGATCGTAAACTCAGCCTGGAAGCTCTGGATGAAGCTCCATCATTAGAGAGAACACAGCTTCACTGCTACACAGCTCAATGCTGGGGGCTCTTATACCCCTCTATCCCAGACCTGGCATTAGTTATGATGCCAATAGGTTGATGTTTATCAGCTCCAGAGAGTAATATTCTATTGGCAGCACTTCTCTACAGGGACTAGACAAACTGTGTGTGGGTGGGTGTCCATAAAGACCACTAGAATGGCACATGAGACCACTGGAAATAAAATGGATGTGTGTTTATTGCAGACATATTGACCACTGGTTTCTATGACCATCACTGTATATGAGTGAAATATAAGTACATTCATAAGTTCAATCATTTATGCATTTGCACATCTGTAAAATGCATACCTTAAAGTGTCTGAATGCAGTCATTAGAAGGAGTATCCACAAACATTTGGACATACTGTATAGTGCTTTAATTGATAGTATTTATTGCAATCATACAGGTCATGACTGAAGTGCCTTTTAACCCCCAACTGCTGCCCAGGCACCGTGGATAGAGCTGCGCACCACTTTGGGCACATGTTCACAACCTAGTGTGTGTGTTTCACTGCATGGATGGGTTAGTGCAGAGGTCAAATTCCATTGTGTGAAGTTGAATCTAACTGAACTGAATTGAAAAAATGTACTGAAACGGAAACTCTGAGTAACCGTAATTGTATCTTATTGTTTAAAGGGACCATTTTGTGTCTGTTTACAGGATATTTTCTTTGTTTCAGACTTTCAGTGTGAGTCAGACTTAAAAAATGTTGCATAACATTTTAGCAATGTTGCCTCAATGTGATTTGGTTGTCTGCTCACTGGTGTTTTTATAGGATCTCTTGAATTGTTAAACCTGTGAATGTCAAAGCGTGGGTGAAAGGTTAACACATGTAGAAACACAAACACTAGGAATTATGAGAGATATGCTTTCTATGCATTTCAACTGGGTCTGCAGCATTGCAGTTAGATGTGTAATAAGGGCAATCTAAAGCTGTATAAACAAACCTTTTGAATACATATATGAGGGTATGTTTGTGTGTGGTTGAGGAAGTGATAGGGCTGTGTTAGTGTATTTATTTTGTCTTTTTATGCTATTTATTGGTTCTTTGTTTTTGCTTTTTTGTATTAATATCAGAATTTGCTAGTTTATCTCCAAAACAATGAATATCACAACCAAAGTTAATCTGTTTTCAAGTATGTTCAAGTATATGCAGTCATATCAGAATATGAAGACGCTTAGCTTGGAATGAACTCAGCCCGGGATGTCACAGATGCCATGTGACAGGCTTTGCTGCATGTATAAATTAGTGAGCACACTAGTCAGTTGTAGCAGAGTGTAAAACCATCATTATGAGCAAAGGATGTTATTTGACTGATGTTCAAAAGAGAAGGAAAACAGGGTACCAGGTTAAGGGAGGTAACATCTCAGAAACCACTAACTTAGCGGGATGTTCTAGAGCTGCTGTAGTGAAGCGGTACTGAGAATGGACTTCTCTCTCTTACATTAAGTGCTTCCCAACAGTATAACAGTGGTGGCCCACAGGCCACTGATGCCAGAGGGGAAGAACAATTCCAATGAGAGGTACAGAGCAATCGACGCACCACAGTGGCCCAGTTAATCACCCAGTACAGTCTACGCCCCATGAGCCAAACGTGGTTATTCCCACTCTTAGGTGGGAGGTTATAAAATTCTGATATGACTGTGTAATTTTTATTCATTACATGTAAAGTGACATATTTCAAACCTTTTTTGGTTTAATGTTGATACTAATGTGAGATTCTGAATTTCTGACTTTACATGTGATGCATATAAAATTGTTACTTTTTAAATTAACTTATGAACACAAAATAACTTTTTTACAATATTCCGTTTTTAAAAGTGGCTATTTTTAGTATTTTTATAAACTAAGTTTTAGTTTCTAGATAACTGATAATTATATCCTGATCTTATGACTTTCTTTGTGGCATCTGCTTAATCACATTTTTGAATATGAAATGTTATATATATTAGTCGGTACCTGGTTGAAATACTCCAGAAGCTGTAGAGATTTTGTTGTTCATTTTTATTACCTTCATTAAAATATAATTCATAATACAACTGTTAAACAGTTATTTAATAGGATGCATGCGGCAGCTGTGGTCTGGTGGTTAGGGATCTGGACTTGTGACCAGAAGGTCACTGGTTCGATCCTCGGACAGGTCAAACCCACAGGCTCCCCCTTATGACCTGAAAGTCACCAAGGAGAGTCATTTAATGTAACATACAATTCAACTGTAAAACAAACAGAAATTAGATATACAGTGCCATGCAAACGTTTGGACACCCTGGTTAAAATGCCAGCTTTTTGGGATTTATAAAATCAAACCAAGATTAATCATTTCAGAACTTTTTCACCTTTAATTTGGCATATCATCTGTACAATTCCATTGAAAAATCGCTTCACCAAAGTGCTTCAAACAAATATAGAGGTTTGCTTTGGGTCACTGTCATGCTGAAAGGTGAAATTCCTTGCATAAATTGAGTGACATTTGGAACTGTTCATAATTCCCTCCACCTTCACTAAAGTCCCAGTTCAATCTAAACAAAAGCAGCCTTAAATCATCATGCCATGTAGGTTTTTTGCAATTTTTTTTTCTTTGTAAGAAATGGCTTAAGTTTTGCCAACCCTTACCTACCCCACAGCCCAGGCATTTGACGTGTATGAGAGACTGTTGTCACATGTAGTACACACCAGTACTTGCCAGAAACTACTGCAGATCTTGTTACCATAGGTCTCTTTATAGCCTCCAGGACTAGTTCTTCACACTTCTGACTGTTACCTTTCAAAACTGAGATGCCTTAAATGCTTTTAAAGGTCTTTGTGCACCATGGTATTTTTTGTAAGATGAAGCTGAGTAAATATCAGGAATATCCTACTAGAACACCTGAACAGAGTCACTTTAAATGGTGGCAGCGGTGTACTGATTACTATTTAATACAGTTTGAATGTGATCCCCATTTATAAGAAAGATGGTGTGTATATTTATGCAATCACATTATTTTTGTTTTTTCCCTCTGTGAACAATTCCAGCTTGGTTCAAATGAATTGCACAGATTACATATTAAAGGTATAAAAAATGTCTTGCATCTGGAGTGTGTAGCCTTTTTATACACTCTTTGTACTCAACTTTGAGTTGTCCGTGTTCTCTACAGAATATAATCACTATGATCCTCTTATCAGGCTAATCTCATGGTAATGAAACTTCCCTTGGTCGTGAAGGTTGCTCGCGTTTCTAACTCAGGATGCCACCCAGGTGTTTGTCCAGTCTCTCGTCATCTCAAGATTTGACTACTGCAACTCACTCCTGGCTGGTCTTCCTATGAGAGCCATCAGGCCCCTGCAGCTGATCCAGAATGCAGCTGCTTGGCTGGTCTTCAATCAGCCCAAGTTCTCTCACATTACTCCACTGCTGCATTCACTTCACTGGCTTCTTGTAGCTGCTTGCATCAGATTCAAAACCCTGATGCACACCTACAAAGCAAAAAAATTAACCTGCCCCTCTCTACCTAATGGCAATGGTGAAATCTCAAACCACACCTCAAGCCCTTCTAATACCCCAAGCTTCTAGTACGACTTCACTCACCATCCTTCCATGTGAAAGACTAGCATTGAGTCTTCTCTGTCCTAGCACTTCCACTGACTGTTCAAACACAGTCTTCAGTCCTTCACAGTCTCAAAACACAGACTGAAGTATAAATGTGCATTGTTCGTTCATTTTAGGTATTAGCAGGGGCGGATTTGGAAGTTCTGGGGCCCCAAGCAATGTTACATCTGGGGTCCTGATCAAACAACTTCCATTTTATAGTCAGGGTTCTAAATTAACTTTTTTGATCACCAGCCAATGTGGCTGGTAACTCTCTAAAGTTACCGGCCAATCAGAATTTCTGATTTTATGAAATTTTATGCGGTAAAAATAAGAGAAATAAATGCCACTGAATGCATTTGATAATTTTATTAACATTGTCAGCATGAAAAACACAACATATACCATAAAATATACACAGAAAGTGCAAACAGGTTTGGGATCAATCTATCTGTCTTTCTATGTATATATATTATTGTCGGTGTAACCGACCACTAGTTTTTTCAATTAAATCTTGGGACTGATATTTTACCTTCAACAAACTAGTCCTGGGGTCTACATTGTAACGAACCCCGGGGTCTTGAAGGTTTAGGCGGGGACGATTATGGATTTTACTTGCTTGTTACGTGTAAATATGAAGTCAGACACAAAACTCTGACACTTCCTGAC
>BRDA01053994.1:25322-70059 GCA_036984385.1 Crenuchus spilurus | reverse complement strand
GCACTGTACTGTGTGTCTTTGTACTGTACTGTATTCCATACTGGAAATTTTACATTTTTATTGCATGTTTTGTTTATACAGTCAAAATAAATATTTCCTTTTAAACTGTGGCATTTGTTTCTTGCTTGATTACATATAACACAACTTAGACTTAGAGTTTTAAGGAAACCTGTAATCAGTCAGTAGGTAATCTTTATGAGCAGTGAAGCATGACTGCATCATTCATTCAACTACTCTGAAGCATCTGAACGCTTGTTTGTGAAGCTTGTTTTATTGGCGTGACAGATTAGCTTTTCACACCATCTCAGAGCTATCTATGGAACTAATTTCTGGTTTTGTGTGCAGTTTGTTTTTCAGTGCTGTTTCTAATTTGCACGACATCTCAAAGAGCTATGTGAGGAATGGTAGGCAACACATTGATACAACCCATTTCACCTGAACTCAGATGTGCTTTTAATTTTCAGTTCTATTTCTATAGTGGTTTGTGAACCCTTTAGAATGTTCTATATTTCTGAATAAATATGACCTAAAACATCATCAGATTTTCCTAAAAAGTCCTAAAAGTAGATAAGGAGAACCCAGTTAAACAAATGAAACAAAATTATACTTGGTCAGTTATTTATTGAGGAAAGGAAGTCCCCTCCCCATTGCCCACCCTCTCTTGACATTCATGAACAGATGTCCTAATCTAGCTAGCTTAGGTACTTGCTAAATACACTTAACTATCACTGTTAAAGCTTTTTCAGTTTAATGACCTCATATGATTCAGTGATATTTGGTACAGAAATGCACAAAATGACAAAATGTTGGAACATATTTGTTGACCACAGGCCATTACAAGAGTGATTTTGAAAAAGTTCATTGAGACAGATTAACTGATATGGGCATAATGACATGACTTCAGTGGTGCTGTGAGGAGGGAGTAACAGGATCCACACAAATAATTTATATACAGTCGTGTGAGCATCTGTTGTCTCATATGTATTTGCTGCCGAGTCAATGGCAGTGCTTCTTTATAAACAGCAAACTCCTGAACTTTGACTAAATCCTTTTAAAGCAAAATGGAAAATTTTGTTTCCAGAAAAATTCTGCGACATCAAACTGAACATCAAAATTTGGATTTGGAATTTTTTAGCAAACAAAAAAAGTTTTTACTTAGATGCAGCTTTCTTGGCATTTTCTCAGTCAGCTTTATGAGGTAGTCACCTGGAATGACTTTCAGTTAACAGCTGTGTGTTGTCAAGAGTTGATTACTTGCATTTCCTGCCTCTTAATGTGTTTGAGACATCAGTTGTGTGTCTACTTTAAATAATCTAAAATCTAAAACATATTTTGGTTTGTTTAACACTTTTACATTTACTGCTTGACTGCTTATGTGTACCTTCATACTCTGGATGACTTAGGAATGTAGGAAAAATAAAAACATTGAATGAGAACATTTGACTGGTGCTGTAGTATAGTAGTACTATAGTATTATTATATCTGCTATAAGATGAATAACACAGTTTAAACTTAAAAAAGAAAAGGAAAGAAAAGAAAGCAAAAGTTAGTTTGATTTTCTTATTGAGATGAGAGTTGAAGAGCCTGTTCAACATTTTGTTATGACAGAAAGCATTTGTGGGTGGAGCCTGCTTATGTGAACTAAGATGTTTTAATTATATGTTACTACAATAGTGTTTAGAAGTGTGGAAGTACATGACGTTAAAATCATTTATGACTGTATTGTTTGTATACAAACCAGGAAGCAAACCAGTGATTGATGGGAAAAGGTGTGTTCCATGTAGCAAACAGCACTGTAGGCCAAGGCTTCATCAGGCAGAGATGTAAAAATGTAAAAAGGTTGATTGTCTGAGAAACAAATGTAGATTTATGCACTTTTGAAATGATACAAAAATGTAAAACAAAATGTCTTTGTGAATTTTCACAATATCTAAAATGAACTTTAATACATTTGTTTCTTTCACATTTGCAATTTTACAGACTCCAGTGTCTGATTCTGATATGTTGATGTCATGTGACTTTCCACTTTTTGTGGATGATAACATTACTAAGTGATAAGATTTAGAAGCAATAAATATGACAATATGATGACAATGTCAGGAACTGCCTGGACAGCCAACAAAGACTGTGAGTAAAATTTAAAGATAAGAACTTTTTTATATGTATTGTCTATAATGATTTATTTTTATTATCTCAAGACATCTACAGTCAAAAGTCTGAACTTCTATTTAAATATTTTAATAATAACTTACATAATGTGACAATGTGGATCTAGATATTATTGATGTAAATGTGTGTGTGTGTGAGAGAGAGAGAGAGAGAGAGAGAGAGAGAGAGAGAGGGAGGGAGAGAGAGAGAGGGAGGGAGAGAGAGATTGCTGCACAAATCTATAAAAAAAAAACATTGGCTGCTTGTTGCTTGCATTTTGAGCAAAATCTGTAATGACACTCCAATTATCCCATTATTTACCACTTCCTGGTGTTCAAATAGTTAATAGAAACCTGTCAAAAGTTTAGTTGAAGTGTTGTTTCTGCATTACACATACAAAATGTGAAACATGAAAATATAGTAAGATATTAGATAAGAGCAAAAGTAGAGAGAGAGAGAGAGAGAGAGAGAGAGAGAGAGGAAGGGAGAGAGAGGGTGAGGAAGTGGAGGGGAGAGAGTGAGAGAGAGAGAGAGAGAGAGAGAGAGGAAGGGAGAGAGAAGGTGAGGAAATGGAGGAGAGAGAGAGAGAGAAAGAGAGAGAGAGAGAGAGAGAGAGAAAGACAGTGGAGAGTGGGTGAGAGAGACAGTAAGGGAGAAAGATGGAGAAAGAGAGAGACAAACAGAGAGCGGAACTGGAAGACAGAGAGAGAGAAAAAAAGAAAGGGGGTCAGAGAGAAAAGAAGAGAGAGAAAGAGAGAGAGAGATGCTGAGAGACAGAAGAGACGAAGAAGAGAAAGATGAGGGGGTGAGATCACACTTGGGGGTCCCGTCCCCCTAACTTAACCCAAACTCTGTCAAAGCATTTATATCTTTATGCAGATTAAATGTAAATCAAACAGAAAACAATTGGATCTTGTATAATTATATGACAATGAGTCTAGTTAACATGTTGTTTAGCTCTGGTGGCTCCAGAATATCTGGTCTCATGGCCAAAACACCAAACATGTCGTGATAACCACCTTCAGCAGAGCCTGAAAAGTCTAAACAACTCTTAGGCCTGGTGTCACTGTGACCCAGCTGAAGAGAGAGGACATATTGTACAGTTCACACATGCCTGTATATTATTAAGTCATTAGGACAGTTAGAAAAATAACACTTTATAAAACCATTATTAATAAGAGTGTATGGGCGTGGTTGTGTATCATCTCCTCCTTCACTATGAACCTGTAAAATACAGCAAACTGGTTTTGGTCTTATTGATAAGTACGTCAAAATGTGTGGCTGGTAATGCAATGTACACACAACTAAATACAACTACAACATTTCTTTTAATATACTAACATTTATACTTTTAGTGCATTACATGATCAGCAAGTTCATTTTAAGTGTATTATTTCCTCATATGACATATCTTTGTTTCCTTCTCTTCTCTCTCTGAGGCTCTCTGTAATTACTTTGATAAACAAAGCTTTAGAATGACCAACCCATTGACAGGAAACAGGGACTGTCATTACATTTTAAGATATAATCCATAATGAACCCTAGAAAAAAGAAAAGACTTCTGATCTCTATAGAAACAAACTTTTCAAGACAATTTTACCAATCTGTGTTTCTTGCCTGCTGGATCTTTTGTTGTTAATAATTGATCTAAGTAAACAAAAGTCCTCCACTTTTTCTACATCATCTCCATCACCAATAAGACAAGCAGTTTCTCATAATGTCATTTATGCTCAAGTCCCATCTTTTCAGTGGCCTCCAGGTCTTCCTGATTACACTGAGGTTATTAATATTTCTTCCACCAGTCTTAAATGATCATCTTCCTCCTGTTGTGTTTCTCTTGTTATATGTTCAGGGTACATTTTAAAACTGCGTAAACTGTGTGACTTGATTTGTTAAAGTTTTGAGCAATTTCATATGATAAGGGTTGGAACTATGATAGTTTACACAACCTATGTTCCAAATAAGGGCAAGTGTTGCTAAAATTAAAGCAGCAATAGGCTCTTATCTTGTGAAGATAGAAGGATATATGAGTTTAGGAAGGAGGTTCAAAGAGGTAGAACACTCTAAAGGCAAAGAATCGAACTTTGGCACTTTGGAACAGCAGCAAACACACAGATTTATTTAGCATGGGAGTATAGATTTTCATTTTCATTACATATTTCATGATATTATTTTAATTTGAAGTAAATTCATTAATTAAATTTTTTGTTTTAATTTATTTTTTAATTTAATTGTTTTGACCAAATTTATACCAAGATTTTTTTTTAATCTTTCTGACTCTTACAGTATTTCCTCCAACTTTAGGAATAAGCCATTACCAATGTTATTTCTTATTTATTTCTTATTTGAATACAATATTTAGGTGATCAGTTATATTTAAAGGTCAGGGCATTAAATTCAACATTTCATATTCACAGTTAAGGCTTCATTTTGCATTAGGCTATGAGTCAACCTGTAGAAAATGCCACAGTGTTCCCCACAGCCATTCAGAGTCCACGCTGTCCACAGAATAGAGTTTGCAGTCTCTAGAGCGGGCAGCCATTGAAAGCTCAGTGGTTTCCACATCAACGCCTTTGTCCACTAAGTAAAACCTGGATGACACTGAACTGGGGCTCTGTTGGTTGGTGTAAATGTTGTCAGGTGCTAGCCACATTTGTCACTTGTACTAGAAGAGAAAGGAAAAGAAAAATGGAAAAGTGTAATAGATTTCTGAATCATCCAGGGCCAAATGGTCTCATCTGGGCATGTTTAAGCTGTATGTTGTTGGGATGGAAGCACCTGCTAAGAGATCAGAAGCGTTTAGCATGTACTGCATGACCAGCTGTGATCTTCTAACACTGGAACAGTGAGAAATGGTATGTTTTGATGGAATTTATATAAATTTTTTGCACATAATAAATATAAAACATTGATTTGACAAAGAAACAAATACATGATGGTTAATAAGTTGATCTTATTGTGTTTCATACAGCATTAAGGTTTGGGTATTAGATGATATTGATATTAAATTATGTTTTGGATGCTTATGTTTAAAACATATCACAATAGGATGGCAATCTATAGAAGAGACCAGTGGTAATGTGCATATATGAGTCCATTCAATACAACACATTTATCTAAAATATGACTTTATAATTGTAATTATTTCATTTATGTTTCTAAAAATCATTAATGTCTGAACGTTTTTCTAAAAACTAAAGTTTTTCTTTAGTTGAATGAATTTGACATCAATAACAACCACTTAGCGTGTGATAGAATAAGATGGTCTAAACCTGGCCTAAAAGTAATTTTCAGCAATGACTTGCACTTGGTATTACCATGTAGTACTTAAGTTCAGTTCATGAATTTAGCTGTGCCATGATGCTCACTCAACTGAAACATGTTTTGGTTGGTTGTTCTGTTTGTCAGAGCGGTGGTTATGAAGTGGAGCTGTTTGTGGACGCCCCTGACCATGACCTGATTTGTATCATCTGCAGAGGGGTCCTACGCTGCCCTGTACGTGTGGCATGCAATCATGTGTTCTGCAAGAAGTGCATTTTACAGTGGATGAGGAGGTAGGGAAGCTTCAGTGATTTCCTGAACAGTACTGGAGTAAAATAAGTAGTGTTTGTTTAGTGCAGCTTTTCTAAACATGCCCTTATTTAATCCAGGCAGGAAACATGTCCATGCTGTAGGAAGCCAATCAGCCAGAGCCTCATGTTTGTTATGTTCAAGCTAAGCAAATCCATCAGCCGTTTACCCATTAAGGTAAGCCCAGGCTTAGTCAGAATGCATATATAGTGAATACAGTGTTAATGTAAATACTGTACTTTAACAATTTCATGCAAAATATTACAAAACCACAAGGTCTGATCAAATATTATTTGGGTGGGGGTTCATGCTCACTGTAGTGGCATGATCGTGTGTTTGGTTTTGGTTTACGTGTGTATCAGTCACAGGTTGGTTATGGTGGGTGAGCTTTTCAATGCAGAACACATTACCATGCCACGTCTATGTATTACTGTTGTGCTGAGAATGATTCACTACTAGCATAATACTGTATGGCATATAACACTTTATGATAGGTGTTTCTGATCAAATGAACAATTAGATTTAAGCAGGTAAAACAGTAATTTCATGAAAACATAGTGTTGCTTCCAAACATTTGGCATAAATATAATTTCACCCCCTGGGGGTTTACTACCATCAGCTAGTTATCAAACTCTTCATGAGTTGGAACAGGTGTGATGGGCAAGAATTGCTGAAAACGTGTTTAATCAGTAAAGCTGGCTATTGAATAGAAGTTGCTGATGAGAAACATAATACAGGGGTTACAATTCAGTAGTGATATATTGTGATACTGTCAGAAGTTATTGTGAGATATTGTGATATTTAATCTAATTTTAGTAAAAATGTCAGCACTGTACCTTAACACTGCTTGTTTGGAAGAGTGTAATGAGTGAAGATAGATTACAAATATCTAATCTAGTGGTCAGGGGTTTAAAAGCAACACAAAGTGAATCACTGTCTATTCATTAAAAATCTAAACTATATTTTACAAAATGAATACAGTATCACAGAATATAATATTTCATTATGCAAATGTGCTATTTTCACACAGCTCTGTGAGTCAAATTTACAAAGAGCAAACCTTCCTGACCATTCTGCATATTGTTTATTTCAGTGTCGAAATGAACAGCAGGGTTGTAGGGCCACCTTCCCTCTTTCGGATGAGTACCTCCACAACTCGGTGTGTCCGTTCGAGTGGCTGTTATGTCCTCACCCAGGCTGTGGAACAAGAGTGCTGAGGAAGGATTCTCAGGAGCACATGCGCACTTGTGGACACTGGAGGCAGCTGTGCCCAATGGGCTGTGGCGTACTGCTAGATCGAGACAGCCAGGCCCGGCACAACTGCTACAGAGAGCTACAGCAGCGCTATGAGGCTCAGAGGCAGACCCAGCGTACCATTGCTGCTGTGTTGCGCAGAAAGATGCTGCGGATGCAGAGCAGTATGAACCACATGAGGAGGCAGATCAGCCTGATTTGTGAGAGTCTGGAGCTTAGCCAGGCAGCCGAAGGGAGCAGTGAGGATCCTGGAGAAGGTACCAGTGCTGGGACTAGCTCTAGGGTCAGTCACACCTCCGGCAGCAGCTCCACCAGCAGCAGCAGCAGCAGCACCAGCTCCTGAGAAAACAGCCTTGGACTCTATGTTGTCAATAATAATAAACAGGTTTTGCTGAAGATTAGAGAAGGGCAGTATGGCAAGTACAAAACTCCATAACACATAAAGTATTTTTCATAAGACTATGAACACAATTATGATTTTTTCAAATCAAAACGTAACAAACTGTACAACATCCATATAGACACTAAATTCCCAACAGCACTCTTCTGAATCTTTTTAAAAGGGGAAGAGATTTTGAAACAAATCTGCATGATTAAATGGTTAATATGAGAGTTAAGACATTCAGAGTGGTTTGATGTGAACTGCTTCATTCTACAGAAATTTACAGAGTTGGGTGGAGGTGGAGTCAGCAGTGGGGCCCACAGACTTGATCATCAATAAATTAATAATAGTAATAAAATATTCGTAACACTCACTATTTTCTTTGAGTCAACCAAGAGCTTCACACTCTAATCACTCAAAGATGAAGGAAACTGAGAGGAAAGATGAGGACAACTCAAATGTTGAAACAGACACCAAAAAATAAAATGAGAAAATGAGTATTAGGTGGTCTAAACATAAAGCTGACATTGCTATTACAGTGCACTCTGTGTTATTTATTTGTATAATGTTTAACAACTATTTTTATATTGCTATTTATAGGCTTGGCAGGAGTTTGTATGTACAGATGTGTATGTTGGACTCGTAGGAAACAAGTTATCTAAAAAAAAAAAAAAAAAAAAAAAAAAAAAAAAACCCTGAATTTCCCGCAAGGGATTAATAAAGTATATATCTATCTATCTATCACATCAGCATAGCTCCATCATCCAGCCCATCCAGCCCATTGTTTGCAGTGTTGGTGATAGGAAACAGACATCCAAAGCATTTAATGCCCTTAAAAGTTACCTTATAATCTGTAAAGAAACTTTGAGGTTTACCACTAAACACAGTTAACATGTGAAATAAGTACTACAGTGAACACATGAAATATTTTAATGCAGTTTCTATTCATTTTCTGACTTTAACATCATATTGGAAAAAATAAAACATACTATATTCAATACTATTATTTTTTCAAAATGTTAAATTCAGAAAATAAAGAGTCAGTGTTAAATATAGTGGTACCTCAGTTACCGTTTGCCCTGGTTATCGTACAATTCAGTTAACTTCAACTGTTTTCAGGGAAATTTTGTCCCAGTTATTGTTCATCCGCCCAGTTTATGTCAGAGTACCCACAAGACTCGCCTATAATTTCACGAAAACAAAGCATCCACCCATGAATTTGTCACTTACCCACACATACGTCTTCATTCTGACTGTTCAAACAGAAGTTAAAGAGCTAAAAACAAACTAACGCACATCACACTAAACTGATGGCACCCAGCGTTACTGCTTGAAAACAGGTGCAGAAATAAGTAGCTGCTGAGAACCCAGAGAACAGGTATACAAAACAAAGGCTGCCAGCTGGACCACACCAGCACACTCTAAAACAGAGCATAAATCTGTAAGAGTGATGTCAAATGTTCATTTATCTATTTCATTAGTCTTTTGATTTTATTTTTCATTGTGTTCTGTATGCAAAATTATGTCTATTCTATACAAAATTAATTTTTTGTTAATATTTTGGAGTGTCTGAAACGGATTAATTGGATTTAACATTATTTCTTAAGGGAAATATTGCTTTAGTTGTAGTTTGTTTCCGTTATAATCAGGCACAGATTAATGACGGAACCTGAGGTTACATTGTATGAAGTTTGTTTTCTGTAAATTTGTTAACTTAAAAAAATCAATTTAACATTTGACCAGAGCACCTGAACTTTTGCACTCAGCTTCATACAAGTCCACTGGCGGTTTATGATGGTAAATAAACTGGGCATATTTGTATTTCTGTCACCACCATTGTAAATAAGTCTGAATCTGTAAGTTTGTTCATAATACATCATTCCACATCTAAACACTCTGAATGATTAAAAAAGCTGTAAAATTCCTCTTTAATGAAACATGCAGTTGGGCGCTCTTTGTGCATGTTGAGCTGATGCCCACAATATATTCAGAAAAGTTTAGTGATGTAATTTATCATGATAATGTCATCATATTGTCTACACTTAGTTCACAAGTTTGGAATCAATGTTTAAAAAAAAATAAAGTCTTGTTGCAGAAAGAAATTATAAAGTGATTCTTATGTGATGCTGCTCATTTGCAGCTGCACTGTTTTTAAATAATTTATAAAAACACATTTTTAAAATTCACACAATTAATAAACTAATATCAAAAAAGTCGTATTTCAAAAAGTGATGGTCTTATAATAGATAAACAGAATTACCATTAATAATGATAATTTCATGTCATATGGAAATGTAATAAATAAACAATTATGTAATAAAATAATAGCTTTTAAATGTTTAGCAGTGCTATGTTGTTCCCCAAAATATTTTTTAATTTAATACTGAAAAAAAAATTAAGCATACTAATTAGTATTGTGTTCACAATGTTTACATCAACAAATTAACTCATATTTTAAGTGATTCCAAACATTTCATTTGAAAGATGTTGAGTTTGCTTTATTGTGCAATCTCTTAAAAAATACAATTCCAGCATACCTATATCAAAATGAGCTCCACTGTGTGCTTTTTGATATACACTGTGGTCTCAAAGTCATTGTTGCATGAGAGTGATTCAACAGATGAGCAGAAGTAAAATGAATGCACTCCAACACCTGGGTCAGGTATTCTTATTTTTCAGCAGTCAAAGACAGTGCAGAGCAGCCCTTGCCACAAATGCACTGAAGAACATTAGGAAATACTATCATAGATTTCCAACAATTTTCTAAAGCCTGTTTCAGGCCTGCAGCCAGCTCTTGTGATCCTGAATCATTTTGAAATGTTCCTAGTAGTGTAAAAGTCTAAAAAATGTTAACACTGAAATTGCATGTATTCAGGTGGATATGAGTCCTTTTCTTCTAATCCATTTTCAAAGTCCATGCAATCAGTCTTTTCAGTCTTTGGCTTGTATTGAAAACAAACATCTTCACAGTAAGTGGAGGATCCATTTAGTAAACAAATACACAATAATGAGACTATGTTACATTTGTTCTTATTTTGTAATCACATAAAAAGCAATCTATGGATATCGTGGGGGCATTGCAGGGAGTTAAAAAAACATATTAGTAAGTTAGACAGATAGCTTAAGCCCAGTATTGAGGATTATCCAATAGGAATATGCTACTGCTCTTTTCCCATTGGACAGGCTTGACATAGGTTTAAGTTACCTGGCTAAACTGAGAAAACCTGCTTTTTGAAATGTCCTCCTGAACAGCACTAAGGTTGATTTTTGGACTGAATAAATCCATGACCTACCCAACAGTAGTGGTGATAGAATTCCTCAAGTGACCACAGGGAGGCACTAGTTTAATTGTGAAGAATGGTTCTTGGTGGAGCTCTCAGTAGAGTCTACAGAAGAACAGCTAGGTGTTACATTCTGCTGAGGTGCAGACTGACCCTCCATGCCAGAGTGCATTAGTGGGAGGTATATATCATCCATGTTTGGCAAAACAAACACCTTCTGTAAAACAAATGTGAAAAAAATATTTTGAACTTATTTGAAAATGTCTGAAAAACTCAGTTTATACACTAAACTGAATGTACTCAATTGAAATGTGTGCATCATTTCTATACAAATAAAATACTAGTGCATCACTAAATTGTGAAAAAGGTCAATGGTGTTCATAATTAAATTCAAAATGGTAAACTTAGATTTTATATTCATTACAAATAAAGTGATGTCAGCAGGCTGTAGCTGATGAGGAGTGGAAGCACCGTACATCCAGAAAATATTATTTTATTGAACAGAATAAACAAAACAGACTGTGGCTGTGATACTAAACTGTGATGAGGTCAACAAAACAAAGCATGAAGACACTACACACTATGAATGACACAGAAACACCATGATTGACATATAATGACAGACAAGAGACTAAAAACTGGGACGTCTCTGATAGGGAAAGTACAAGTAAGGATGTGAGCAAGACAAGACACAGGTGAATACTATTAAACATGACATGATGTGACGTGACTGGGGGCGTGGACGAGACATAGTGTGAACAAGCTACACAAACAGAACATGGACACTTGACAGAATGTAACCACATGACTGGGACAAAGACAAGGCAGGGGGCATGGTCAGGGATGCACCAGGGTAACATATTTCAAGTCTTTTTTGTTTTAATGTTGATACTGTTTGAATAGTAATTTATTCAAATTCAAAATGAAACATTCTAATAATTTGAAAGTTCCTGATATTTAGAGCTATAAGTCAAACTGAAATGTCACTTTATGTGTAATGAATATAAAATATGAACTAAATATAAAATTTGAATTACATTTTGAACACAAACTTTGAATTTATTTTGGAAGCAATTATGTTGATATTAAATATTTCCACAAAGTGCACACATTGGTAGATTCATGTACTGTATTTATTTTCAGTGTGTGTACACATACAACCAAATGTATGCTGATGCACAAGGTGTAGAAATTATACTTAATTTTTAATGACGTTAAAATCAAATACAGTAGAGGTTTAACCTGAAACTCATCTTGCAGCTTTTTCTCAATCCATTCTGTTACATGACAGAAGGTCACCTCTCGTTCACCTAGCTTAGGCCTCACTCGCAGGTCAAGCTTTGGCGGTACACAGAAACTGTACCTGAAAGAAGCACAGGAACACTCATAAAACATTTCATCCATGAAGCATACATCAGCAGAACAAATATACCGCATAGAGGTTTTATAGCATTGACTAAAAGTGAAGAGTTCAAACATTTACATAACTTTGATGTACTTTGCAAAAAAAAAAAGAAACAAAACATAATCACTATGGACATGTTAAATCATTTATAAATGAAAATAAAAATGCTACATTCAAATGAACCCATAAGCTTTTAGCTTGAGATATAGTATTCAGTCACAAAGGCTATTTTTAGTTTAGTTTAAGCTTTTTTTAACTTCATTTACTAGAAAACGAAACTAGATGATATATGAAATCATATGATATTTCATTTGAAAATAGTGATATGGCACCTCAGAAAGAATGAAAATGTTATGTTTGCTTCATGAAGAGAATGTATTTTTTTTTTTACCTGGGTACCCAGGTACCCAATCTTTTGCATCTAACTGTAGGTTTTCTTTCATTGGAGCATTCATAAAAAGAAATATGATGGGGATACATCAGTGCATCTAAAAAATTTGAATATCATTAAAATGTTCATTAGTGTTCACATGTACTGAATCTAAAATATATGACTGTTTAACTTTCTGTATTAAATTATAAACTCAAATAAACCTTTTCGTGATATCCTAACTTTTGGAGATGCACTATTAAATCTTTTTTTCCATTAAAGTAATACATAAATAATTTCAGAAATCACAACTGTGTGCCCAATTTGACACTGTGGTGAACTAAATCATTTAATATAGAATCAGAATTGGATCATGTACTGTACCATATTCTATCTGTTGGGGGAGGTGGGATGTTGACAACAAGCATTCCAGAAAGTTCTTGAACTTCAACAGTGAGCAGCAGAGGCGTGTTGGACATCTCCTCAATCTTCTTTTTGATGTACTCATTTTCTGTGGCCTTCTGAAAGTACTTGGATTTAGCGATTTTGTCAACAAATCTCAAAATCCGCCGGCCTGTGCTGCCTCCAGCTGTACTGCTGTAAAGAGGAGAATTCAAGGAGATCACATAATACTGGCCTGATTAAACCATCAAATCCAAAAAAACAACCCTTAGTAAAGTCATATCATGAAGAGACAGTCAAGTGCAGAAAATTAAACACATCTCTGTCCAGAGCCATGTCAACTAAAAATTAGATGCCAACTAAAAATTACTGCCAACAAACATTTCAGATGTACTCAATACTTTCAGGAAATCATGCCATTATGCTCAATAGTTAAAATGTCTTATGTATTGAATAAATCTGGTGTCAATGTGCCTCATAAATAAGAAAGTTGTATTACTGTAAGACATCTTATTCCTGCCGAAATGTACTGTAAACTGTTTAAGTACAGAGGAACTTTAACTTACAAGGGGAATCAATGTATGAATTTTTCAAGATATGAGCTGCTGCTCCGTAGATTTTTTGCTTAATGATGCAAGCTGAGATCTCAGTTATGAGCAAACAAGCTTACGCCACCCACCACTAGGTACACAGTAAACATGGCAGTGTTAAATCAACACTATTAGAGTTAAATTAACACTGAGGGTGTCAAAATGTAACACTCCCAGTGTTAATTTAACTCAAATAGTGTTGATTTAACACTGGCAGATTTACTGTGTAGCCCAGTTAGCATTCAATTCACGTGGTTATCTTGCCATGCAAGCCTCTCTGTCGTATCTCTGTTGCCATTTTGTTTATTTTTGAAAATTTCTTGGTTTTAACCAGGGGTCAAAAGAAAGTGAGTGCCTGGATCAATGCTGAGAAGAAGAAAAGAATGATGTCCGTAGAGATTCTTGAGTATGAGTCAAAGAACACATACACATACATTTCAGGACAGAACATTGGGTTGCATGTTTTTTTTACTAGAGATGCTACGGCCAGGCATAATCAACAGAACAGCAGCAGGATGATGAAGTCAGTCAGTGTACATAAAACATAAATAATAAAATAAGATCATTTTTAATTCACTGGTCTACAATGTCCTTGGATATAAAGCACAAAATCATCAAAAACATGAGCAAGGTGTGTGTGTACCATAGTGTGTATGTAAAATTTTTAAGTGTGTAGTGAGTAAGCTAAGTAAACATGAAATCTCCTCCACCTCCGTCAGCATCTTTGTCTGATCTTCAAGGTAAATACACTTAATAAACCAGTGTATTTCTTTACATTCTCTTTTATTATGTATTATTTTTATACATTTCTTTACATTCTCTTTTATTATGTATTATTTTTATACATTATTTGTTATTTATAAAGTAGTTTGTTCTTATTTAAAAACATAAAAAATTGTGGTGGTTTTTGAGGGCTTAGAACATATTAATAGCATTTCAATTCATTTTAATGGGGAAATTTAATTTGATATACTGTACGAGCAAATTGAGTTATGAGCTCCATCACAAAACAAATTATATTTCTAAGTCAAGGTTCCATAATATTTCAGTATTGAGATACAAGGTTTTTGACCAATTTTGTGATAAATGTGACAAACTGTGATACTTTTTCAGCAAACCATAATACAGCAAACATGTATCATCTATTTTGATAATAATGAATTGGATGAATTTCATCCATCCAGTATAATTCAATAATGACTTAACAATGTGTCCTTTCCTGTAGTTTATATTTTAAGGTAAAGATTCTACAGCTCAGAAATGAATGAAGACACATTTTGAACAGTTTGGACACTATTTATGGGGACCAATCTGCTGTGCATGGAAAACAATGACATTATTTTGTGAAAGAAAATCAGACAGTCAGGAACATTTTCTGAATTCTGGTCATCTGAGGCAAAGGTACCCTTCACTGAAATTATAGTCACCTTTCAGCACCAGACAGAGTTCCCTTCTCTCCCAAAGTTCCTTGAGGCTCAGTGGAAAGTGCCTCCTCTTCATCAGAGGATCCAGCACTGGTGGACTCTTCATCACTATCAGCCAGAACAGAGAGTTTGGACCTGGTGCTGCTGAGGAAAACGAGTTAAAGTGTCATCGCCGTCAGCCAAACACTGATCACAACACTAATTATTCTGCCATTATGCCAAGAGATGCTTGAATCGTACATGTGGGTCTTTATTTTATTGTCTGTGAGTATTTTTAATTAATGAATCTTTCAAGTTACATTTGTGTGTTCAGTCTATTTTAAAATAACTCAGAATCCTACCAAAAGAAACAAATAAATTACTGAGACTTCATTGCACTCAATAATTTCCTAAAGTACTGTAAACAAATCAGAGATGTTAACTGCAGTCAAACAGAAGCAGCTTCTAAAGACAAAAGATAAGATGTGTATGAAATGTAAAGCACTGAGCACAAACTGACCGCACATGGTAGGTCTCTACTTCTCTGATCATCTCGGGGTCACCTTCCTTGCCCAGTTTTGACAGGTTAATCTTGGTCTCTAGTGTCATCTGCAGGGAGCCTGTGTATTCAATTTCCAGTTGTATCCACAGTCCTGATAAGTCAAATATACAAAAACATGAGGCCTTGGTCACCTGCAACATCAGTGCACATGTAAGATTTAAAATTTTAAGGCTCCATTCAAATCAAAATATGTAAATGCTGTTATAGTTTCAAAACATTCAGTCCACACTACCCATCTGTGGAGACAAATCTACAAAGCAGCCCATTTTTAAATAACTGTAGCTGTGATGTCACAAACGTGGACATATGTACAGTGCCCTCCATAATTATTGGCACCCCTAGTTAAAATGTGTTAAAAGCCTTAAAATAAATACATTTTTTATTGCAGAAGAATAATCTCACTCTGAAAAAGTTTAGAAAAAAGCAACCTTCAATGCAAGTAAAAAAAAAGAAATGACCTGTTCCACAATTATTGGCACCCTTAACAATTTCTTGGAAATAAATGTATTTGAACCATTTATGTCCTTTCTACTGTAGTTTATAAAGTGAATCAAAGTATCTAGGAACCTTTAATTAGTAATTCATCACTGTTTTTTATTCCCTGGGGTTTTAAATATGGCATTACATAAAGGCATATTTCTCTCATTTGCTCTTAAACATGAGAAAGACAAGAGAACACACTATTTAAGTAAGGCAGATGTGTGTTGACCTTCATAAATCAGACAATGGCTACAAGAAAATAGCCACTCACCTGCAGATGCCCTTATCTACAGTCAGAGCAATCATCAAAATGTTCAAAACATCTGGAACTGTGACAAACAAGCCTGGAAGAGGACGCAAGTGTGTCTTGCCATCACACGCAGTGAGAAGGATGGTAAGAGAAGTAAAAAGTTCTCCAAAGCTCACTGTAAGAGAATTGAATCAAATGGAAGCATCTTGGGGTTACGAGGTCTCCCAAACAACCATCAGATGCTATCTACATGCCAACAAGCTGTTTGGGAGGCATGCATGGATAAAGCCTTTTCTGAGTTATACTCATAAGCGTAAATGGGTGGAGTTTGCCAAGCAGTACTGGGATTTAAACTGGGACCATGTCCTTTGGTCAGATGAGACCAAAAAAGAGCTTTTTGGTAACAAACACTGTAAGCATAACACTAAGGATGAGTACGCAGAAGAACACCTCATGCCCACTGTTAAGTATGGGGGGGGATCAGTGATGCTGTGGGCCTGTTTCTCCTCCACAGGACCTAGGAACCTTGTAAGGATACATGGGATCATGAACTCTGTGAAATATCAGAACATTTTGAATCAGAATCTGGTGGCCTCTGCCCGAAAGCTGAAGATGGGTCATCACTGGGTCTTTCAGCAAGATAATGACCCTAAATATGTGGCCAAATCTACTCAAAAATGGTTCACAAGGCACAAAATCAAGCTCCTCTTAAGGCCATCTCAGTCCACAGACCTCAACCCAATAGAAAACCAGTGGGGAGAGTGCATAGGACAAGACCCAGGACTCTGGATGATTTAGAGAGGTTGTGCAAAGAGGAATTCTCAAAGATCCCTCTTTCTGTATTCTCCCATCTTGTGAAGAGTTATAGGAGAAGATTAAGTGCTGTTTTTTTTTGGCAAAAGGAGGTTGTACAAAGTACTAAAACCAGGGGTGCCAATAATTGTGGCACACAGGATTTCATTCAAAAGATTTATTTCTTAATGTGTGATTTTTTCCCCATGAAATAAAGGCACTTGAATTAAAGCTTAGATTTTTCTCTTTTTTGCATTGTTGTCCAATGTTATATAAAAAAAGAATTTATTAGAAAGAACACTTCTTAACCAGGGGTGCCAATAATTATGGAGGGTGCTGTACATATGACCATCCATTGAACTTGCAACAGTTTAACCCCACCCACAGAAGTTGCCTTTGCTGTTTTTATTTATTTATTTATTTATTTCTAGGCCAATTTTATCCCCTTCCCAATGTAGTGGTAGCCAATTAACCCATCCCCTCTGTTAGGCCTCTCCCCATCACTTTGCAATGTCCCTGACTCTAGGAGGGTACAGACAAGCACAAGCCTCCTCTGTTGCGTGTGATGCAGCCACTGCTTCTTTTTCAAACCACCGCTGATACACCGTCACTGGAGAGCCAACGCGCTCGGAGGAAGGCACACAGGGTCCCCAGCTCCAATTGGACCAATCAGTAGACGCCTGTGCCAGCGGACATTGCAATGTGAAAGTGATAGGGAGAGTGAGAGCGACATCTACCCGCCCAGAGAGAGCACTGCCCATTTTTGCTCTCTTGGTCCCCGGCTGTTGATGGCAAACAGCATGACCAGGATTTGAACTCGTGATCCTCAGGTCATAGTGGTAGTGTCTTTGCCTGCTGAGCCACTCAGGGCCTGCCTTTGCTGTTTCTGAATGCACTGACTCTTTGGAATTTAAATATATTACATATACATTTGGGGCACATGTGTCCTGGTGTTTAGGGATCTGGTCTTGTGACCAGAAGGTCACCGGATTGATCCCCGGGCAGGTCATGACTGAAATGCCCTTAAGTAAGACACCTAACCCTCAACTCCTCCCCGGGCACTGTGAATAGGGCTGCCCACTGCTAGTGTGTGTGTGTGTTTCACTTAGTGCTGGCACTAGGCATGTGGGTGGCTTAAGCCCCCCCCCCCCCCCACTCTCCAAAAAGAGAGAAAAGTCTGCTTCAAATTCATGATTGAGGGAGGTGAGGTGGGTGGGGTGTGGCTGCAGTGGTGAAAACTGAACACCAGAAAGCTTTCGTGCTTGGGTGCCCTGCTTTATTGCCCTGTGTGTGGACTCCCGGTGGCGGTAACATAGACTTTTTTGGTACCCCCATGGGTGATGCAGTGCGTGATTCGCGTTGGCAGAGTGCCAGTCTTGGTTTCACTGCACAGATGGGTAAAATGCAGAGGACAAATTTCCCCAATCTGGGACTAATAAGGGACTATAAAATAATAAAATAAAATAAATGATCATATACATGTGACATTTTAAATAGCACAGTAACACAGAACAGTTTAATTCTAAGGGAAGATGGAAAATTGTGATAAAATGAAATAAAACGCACTCTTTTAGATACATTAAACCAGATAAATGTTAGAAATGTAGCTCTCATGTAGAATTTCAAGCATTTACAGTTACATCTGTCACATTTTGCTCATAACAGAGCAACCCTACATTACATTCTTACAAAATACAGTTAAATATGGAGACAACATACAAAAATAAAGTGAATGAAAGCTTAATCTGGGTCTGAGTGCAGAAGATTAGTGAGGATTGTGATGACACAGGCTACACATTACAAACAATTACAACAGATTATGAATCCCAAACCCATGATAATGAGTGTGATAAATCTGTAAATGGGATGGAAGCAGGATAGTGACGTACAGGGTTACATAAGGGCTGCAGATAATCAAGCAGAGAAGAGCAAAAGCCATATACACAAACGTACACACCATAACACCAGCCCCCTTTCACAGGGATAATACACCCTGCTCACACTCAACAGCTACACAGCCTTTCATTATACAGCTGTGTGTACAAACATGGACAGACAAACAGAGACATCATATTTTTTTCACAACAGAAAGAACACAGACCTGTTACAGTCTTCTGCTCCCAGAGATTACAGCATGATAACGATGAGTCCAGCTCAGTGCTGGAACATGAGAGCACGTATTTACAGCCAGGACACCTTTTATGAGGCCCTGTCCAGTCATGTCTACTCACCTCTGGTACTGACATGTGGGGGTGAAGTGCCTGTAATTTGGGGCATACAGGAACCCATGGCCAGCTCAGTCAGCATCAGTTCATCCATGAAGTAAGGCAGCTGCTGAGTAAAGGAAGGCACACAGCACAAATAATTCTTATATTCAGAGCTACTTGCAAAATATCTGGTTTTAAAATGCAGTATATGTATCACACAAGGTAATAAGCCTTACAGAAGTGTAAAATGTGATTTTATACTAGTACAAAGTTGAAAAATTAGAATAACTCTGGTCAGATCAAATACAGGGTTAAATCCCTCCATAAACTGCACTGTTTATATCTTCACATATCACTGTCACTTCCCTATCCATCCATCCATCCATTTTCTTGACCACTTAATTCAGTTTTGAGTCACAGTGAGTGCCCCTACCCCTACATTGGGCACTGGGCAGGGAAGTCGATGACATTAAACCCAGCCAGGACAGGGTGCTCTTAAAGCCAAATCATTTTATCATCATCTAAAGTTTTTATTTTTTGCTTAACTGTAGTGGATTGAAACATCACTTATTTTGCATTATCATATGCAGAAAGTTTGTACATGTGCACAACATTAAAAAAAATCTGAATGGAAACACAACTGCCTCCTTCTCAAGATAACAAATGAAAGATGTTCATATGTCTCTACCTAAATTCAGGTAATTTTCTTGAAGTTGCTAACGCTCAGAACAAACTAAAACACGTCACACTGTCACACACGTTGCCTGAAAACATGCAAAAACAAGTAGCGACCAGGAACCCCAAGAATGAGGGTACAAAACATAGGCTGCCGGCTGGACCACACCAGCACACTCTAAAACAGAGCGTAAACCTGTAAAAGTGATGTTAAATGTTCATTTATCCATTTCATTAGTCTTTTGTATTTATTTATTATTGTGTTTTGTATGTAAAACTAAAGTTATTCTACATAAAATGTCTTTTTGTTAACATTTCGGAGTGTCTGGAACAGATTAATTGGATTTACATTATTTATTATAGGAAATATTGCTTCAGTTTTTGGTTATCATCAGGCACTTTAGAACAGATTGATGATGAAAACTGAGGTTCCACTGCATTTCAGCAGTGTAAAGAACTGCCTCTAACTCAGTATTATATTAAATAAAATCCTTGCTGTATGGCTCCTGACTCTATTACATTAAGTTAATACAGAATAATCATGTATTAGACCTTAAACAAGTGAACCTGTTGAAATACATTAAAATCACTAAATTAACTGTATAGGTTTATTTTTTACAGAATGTTTACCCACCTTTATTTTGCTCAGCTTTCGCTGAATCTTGTGGGCTACTTGATCAGACCAGTACTTTTCATGGAGGAAGTCCCAGAAGATTCGACCAAGCAGGGCATTGATCCAGACAGGCTGTGTTTCCTCTCCATAACATACATTCTGTAGTAAACAAGATCAGAATTTTTACTACCAAACAATGTTTACTTTTAGTGTTAAAAAAAGACAGTAAAAAAACATTACATTTATTTAAATAACGCTGAACATTAAACAAAGTCCTGTAACATTCCATCAATGTTACTTAACATTAAGAGAACTTTTACGTAATGGTAGTCAAGCTGAGGTGAGATGCTTTTGTAATTAAAAGACAAGCAAGACAGGACTGATTAAAGGATTACAGTGCTGCTTATTAGCAATCCCCACACTCCCTGCAGTGCTACTAAGTGTCAAAAATTCATTAACTGTATCTCAGGACAGTTAATTAACTTTATCAATTTGCTGTAGACTGTAAGAGTAAGCTGACACATGATTATATATATAATTTATTTTTCTAGACCTGCTCTCTGTCAGTGGGGCTTCCTTGTGTGCTGCTATGACAGGAGCTTGGTGGTGGGCTGGCATGTGCTGAGGAGGTGAGGCAGGTCATGTAGGAGGTGTAGTCATGCAGAATATTCTCCCTCACTCTGGCCACTAGGTCAGCAGGGCAAACAGGCACAGATGAGATGTTCTCAGTGCTGCCCCTGCTGGACACCCCAGTGACCTGCACTGGACACAAGGAGCCTTCTTCTTGCATCACAGATGCATCTATGTGGAAGAGACAATGATTTGGATGATACAGTTGACAGTCCAGCCTAAACTCTAAAGCAATTAAATTTTACCCAAATGTAGTCAATTAGGCTAAATATATTCGGATGGATTATACCTGCACCTATTACTATATTTATATGCTGGTGTCCTAAGTTAATGTCTTTACATTTTCACTTGAGCTGGAAGATTCTAGTCACTGGATAGTTAAATCATACTTTTCTAAAACTGCAAAGTAATCTCAAATAAACGTATGTGGTGTAAAATTAAAGTTGTTTTTAGCTATGCGATGTATTTTAATGTGATAGATAGGTCATTCACCATAATGGCATTTTAGCTGAAGGTTAACAGCAAATAATATCTTGTCTTTTTTTGCCTTTATATGCAACTATGAAAATACAGCAGACGACTGATATACAAATATGTAACTTTGTTTTAAACAGTGTCACAAAATCATGCCATAGACTATCATGGTGAGGGCAGCTCTGTTATCTCTGAATGACACAACAGTATTCTCTAAAACTAGGTGAAGAAGTGGTAGAAGTGGATATTAGACAGCAGCAGCCAGCCTCCTCTCTTTGGCAAAAACAAGCACAACGTGAGCCGTCTGCCCATCTGCTCTGCTGCCACATCTTTCTCACGACTTCTTTAAATGAGAGTCAAAATCTGGGACATTTCCAAGAATGAGGACTTTTCACAGAACATGGGGACAGCTAGAAACCCAAGGTGTGATGAAACTTTCTAATAATTTTGTTTGCCTGAAATTTGAAGTCCTTAACTGTTAACAAAAAAAAACATGATGCATGCAACTCACAGCGTGCAACTATTTGCATAAAAGTTTCACTATGCACAGTCAGCCTAAGAGCCAAAAAAGTAATTGTGGTCACTGTAAATCATTGTGATCAGCTAAAATAATGATTTTTTTGCCAATGTAATTGCATGTAACAGAATTTGACCTCTGCATTTAACCCATCTGTCCAGTAAAACACACATAATAGTGAACACACTAGGCTGTGAGAACATTTGCCCAAAAATGGTGGGCAACCTTATCCACGGCGTTAAAGGAGCAGTTGGGGGTTAGGTGCCTTGCTCAAGGGCACTTCAGTCATGACCTGCCCAGGGACTGAACCGGTTGCCACAAGACCAGGTCCCTAAACTCCAGGCCACAGATGCCCTCCTGTTAATTGTGATTCTATAATAACTTTGACAGACCTGGTCATGTAGTGTGAGAAACCACTTAAGTCAGTCTGATTGAATTTACTTAACATATTTTGGGCCAAGCAGATGATGATTTAGGATTTAGATGATGATGAGCTTTCATCAGAGGTGTCAAGTAACAAAAGTACAAATACTTTGTTACTATACTTAAGTAGAAATGTTGGTTATTTATACTTTACTGGAGTAATTATTTTCAGATGACTTTTTACTTCTACTTACTTACATTTTCATGCAGTTATCAGTACTTTTCCATTTTAAAAACAGCCTCATTATTTCTACGTATTTCATTTCGGTTTGTCATCATTCAAAAAAACATCCTGTCCAGATAAATTGCGCCATCCAGAATTTGATTGTGGTTGGATGATAAGTATAAACATATGCCATTCTGATACCCTATTGGTAAGCGATCCATCACACCTGCACGTCACATGTCTCGTCACTCTCCACCAAGGACAGATGTATACAGCATGCATTGGCTCGTTGCCATTGCTATACATCGTTGCCATTAGCTATAGAACTGAGAATATTACATACCAGGACTGTAGCAATCAAGAAAGCTTGAGTTATTTTTTTTTTTTATTTTTAGTGTTTTAGTAATTTTAGAAATCAAGAAAGTTAGAATTATTTTTTATTTTACATTTACATTCAAATAAAGGTTATTGATAACATGTATCTGAAGTTTGACTTTCTGCACCAGTACAATACTTATAAGCAACTTCTCAAATTTTCTGCTCTATGAAACACGTTAATGCTCAGTACTACACATATACAGTCCAATAATATATTTGAAATGACCAAAATGTTTTCATTTTCAAGGATAATATATGCAGCTGAAACAGGTAGCCAAGTACAAGCCAAAAAATACAACATTACCATTTTAATATAACATTACAGTCATTATGACTTTTAGAAAAAAAAATATGTTGGGGGTGGGGGGAGGGGTAGTGCACTATATGCCCCTGTGGCACAGCCTAAGTTTTGGCATTTGTTTTCTTTACATTACTTTTACTTTTATACTAGTTTTGAAAACAGTACTTTTGCACTTTTACTTAAGTAAAAAGCTTAAGTTGATACTTAAACTTCTATAAAAGTAATTTTAAATCCTCGTATCTATACTTCTACCTGAGTAATGAATGTCAATACTTTTGATTGAGTACACATGTGATATTTAAATATCACATTGGTAAATTGGGAAAATTTGACATTTTCTACTGCATTTGCTATAAACACTAATACAAGTAATTGTGCTCATACCAAAAGTGGATTCACACCGGCCCTCTTCTTTGTGCATTGACACAGAAAGAAGGTGATGGAACCATTCCTCTTTCTCTCTCCCTGTTCTTCCAAAGAGGTAGAGTGTGGTAGGATGGCTAGCTTTAAATGGAGGAAGTGTACTTTTCTCAGCTTTGTGTGTATCATGGTGAGCCTCCTGTGTCTCAACCTCCTCCATCCGTTCTTCTCCTCTAGCCAAAGTGATGCAGATAGGATATTTCCTGTTCCACACTCGCTTACGTGCCAGAACCAAGGGCAGCAGGAACACCTGTTGCGAAAAGAACAGCTTTCATGTTCTGATGCATCACTGTCCCAATGATATACAAACTCACCAGCGTCAGTAGAAAACAAAGCAGCCACTTCATCAGAGAAACTATTAGACAGATCTTATAACAGAAAAACATCATCGCAACCATGTCACAACCGTATGTTCACATTCTATGCACTTGCAGACTGAAGTGCCTTTTTAATACTGTTTTTCAATGAAAGCAAAGCAAGTTTGTTGAGCAGCTTGTGCTTATGATCAGTGTGTGACTGTTTTGTGCAGGACTGGAACTCAAAGTATTTAAGGGGTTCATGTCATGAGGTTTTTTCTGTGCTGACCAAACAGATTAATAGGTCAAGTACCATCAATGAGCATCCCTGATGCTCAGATTTCACGGATCAAAATCAGCAAGACAGACAGTTTGGTTTGTTTGGTTGTTCACATGTTAAAATCACCTTTTTAAAAGGGTAAATGACAAAGAGCTTTATTTCTTTACACAATAAAACTATTGCCAGCTAAAACAGCCGAGGGACAGGTATGATGCTACTGTTTACTAATAGGAACACATGCAGCCATTTTCAGTGAGAACCCCCGAGAAAAAAACTGCTGTCTTGCTTCTTGATATTCAGCAAAAAAAAATAACGCCCCCATATACGCAAATAAGCAGCCTCTCAACATACACATTCAGCCTACAGCCTACCCATTTACAATGAAGTGATCTACATTATTGTTACTGTAGGCCATCTGTATCTGTTATTTAAGCAGAAGATGGGAGGATGTGGACCAGAGCATGTGCAGAGTGGGAACAGACTGACATGATTTTGGGTGGAGAAGCATTTCACCAAGTTGGAGTGTCAACATCACATTTTTTACAACCATGACGTTTGCTAAAACAGTGAAAATGATCAAAACTACTACTGGTGAATATGAGCAGAGCTGCACAACATATCAAAAGTATCAAAATGTATCAATACTAAAATTTGGCAATCAATTCTATACTTCAACTTAAAATACTTCCAAATACTATTTCTGCACCATATTTTACTGTACGCTGTTGTATTTAGTTGAACACTGAAGATTTATTTTACAGAGATTATGTTTTTAAAAAGAGCAGACATTATTTAAGCTGTGAAATCATGGAGATGTGTCAGGATTTAAAGATAATACATGGTTTTAGTTTACAGCTAGAGTATCGATTTGATCTTGAGTATCGTGATTCTACATTTTGTATAAGCATCAAAATTAAAATTCTGGTACTGTGACAAACGTAAACAGGAGTGTGGGGAGGTTATCACTTCCACCAGAGATTCATTATAGAATCTAAAAAGGCATGCGTTTTGTTTTCTGTGCACACGTTAGCAAAAAATCTAAAGTTGTGAATTAGTTTCTCTCTTCCAAAATGATATCTAGCCTATATGAACTGAATAACAGCACAACACAAGATTTAAAGCCAGCCGCTCTAATGGGGTGTCTCACTCTGTGGGTTGGTTTTAAGCCCAGGCTGCATTGGTAAGAGAGTGTTTAACAAAGTGAGCTACCCGAGTTTGTTTGTATGGCCTCAGTGGGCAGGTCAGATTGAGAGGAAAATGTGGGAATCAAGCCTGGCCTGTCTTGGTCTTAAATTGAAGCTACACAGGAAAATACCCCTGCATTACGTGGGGAAATGCAGAGGTTGTGAAGCTGTAAAGTAATTTGAACCTGAGAACTGGTGAGAAACAAAACTTCTGCTTAAACTGCCGAGAAAAGAACAAAAAACAGCCTGGAGAGGAAACTCCCCAAAAGTGAATCTCCTTAAACATTAGGAAAATCAAACACAGAAATAAAAGCTGAATCAAATAAACACCTTTCTCTAAGGCTCTGACTACTCTTTCTCTGACCTACCTATGTACTTCAATCATTTTTGAGCTGCATATTGATTGTTTTCTTTTCTTTTTTCTTTTTTTTTCTTTTCCCTTACCCTGACAGCAGCCTGGGCTAAGGACAGACCTCTCACTGCTGGGGGAACATGAGACTGGCTGAATCGCTTCCATGCAATTGTTGTACAGAGTGAACGAGGTTGGATGTGCAGTTGTGCACACAACTTTTAAAATTTCCAAACTGACGAAAATTTTCGTTGTCTCTTCCCCCCGCACAGGAATGCTGGAGCCATTAACCAGCCATTGTCTGCTGCTCTGCTTTGCTTGTCATGCAAATAAGTGCGTTGTCACACTCTCTGTCTCACAGAGTCCTCTTTCCACAAAGGAAAAGAAAATAATATATAATAATAGAGCAGGAATCATGCTAGAGGTTTGCAGGTGCGTATACACACACACACACAAACACACACACGAGCCGAGCCGAGCGAGCGGGCGAGGCCGAATACCAAAACAAAACTCTCCCTACGACATGCACCCTACACCCTACAGACTCTCATTTACATCACAAAACCTCTCTAATGGCTCACAAAAAGGGTTTTTTTCTGCAAACCTGGGAATACTGGTGTTAAGAAGACCACGTGTCAGGTGTAGCTAATTTCGATTGATAGAGAACAGCCCTTTGCTTCCCTCTAGTGGCCGGCATGGGAACTGCTGAAGCCTGGTCCCTTACAGCCTGCTGTTTTAAGCTAAAGAAACATATCACTGCAGTGTTTCTAACCCTAACCTGAGGTCCAAACATCCAAGTTTTTTTCCAACATCACTGAAGTTAAATATTGCAGTTGGACTGATAACAGGGCAGCCAATGAGACCCAAAACAGTATACAGTGGAATGAACATGAATCTTTTAATTAGAATAGATGTACAGACCTTGCTGCCATCCAGCTGGAATGTCCGAGAATGAATAAACTGTTTGTCATGGAGCGGCTCATCGAAAGTGGCCCAGCGGGGGATGTTGATCCTGGGGTAATCCAACCGCAGACAAGAGCCTTCCAGCGTTGCATACACAGAGTGCATTAGGGATGGAAGGTAGCTCTCTGGATCATAAGCATACATCTCATTCATCCAGCCCTGAAATACAAAACATTTTTACCAGTTTCATTCATTCTTTTGAGACCACAGTGTTATACTTTTGAGAAGTCATTGGGAGAATCATGTTAAAGCAACTCAATTGACAGTTTTCCCTTTACCCCAAAAGCCAACTTGCTCTAGCTACTCTAGTTTTGAACTGGAGCTCAAGATAAAAGTGGTTAATAAGTACACACTTTGCAGTTTACTCCTAAAAAATACATTTACAGGGTTTTTCTGACAGGTTCACTTCAACTCAGCTCAAGCTGTGAGCCAGACAAGGTGTCATTTCACACAGCATGTGGCTTTGACAGGCCGTGGGCGGCCACTGCTCCTCACCAGCCATTCTTGAACAGAATGAATCACAGAGCAGAACACTAATGAAAGCCTCAGCACGTCGTAGAGAAAAGCAGCCAGACATTAATTGCATATTCTGAAAGTCACCACACCATGTTGCAAATTAATAAAGCCCCAAGGACCAATGCTCTGGCATTCTAAAAAGGTAAAGCAGTTTGCCAGACTGCTACCTGGGGAGAATTTCACAGCTTTAATGTGGCAGTAAATGCTCTGCAGTACCAGATCAGATAGTTCTTACAAGACTGCACGAAATGGACAAAATACTAGCATTGTGATCAGAGTCAGAACCACTTTTGCTTTTCTGATATTAATACTGATATTGAAACTCAGATTCAGTAGATACTGATAACAATACTGGTATGGCAGTGGCACCACTTGGTAGCATCAGCTGACCAAACTATACCATTACACGGTCTATTCACCCTGCTGCCTTCTGGTAGAAGATACCGCAGCATTCGTTCCCTCACTGCCAATCTGTCCAACAGTTTCAACCCTCAGGCTGTCAGACTCCTTAACACATACAATCTGACTCTCAATAACTAAATATCACTGCACATTTGCACAGCACTGTATACGGTCCCAATCAATACTTGCACTTTACACAATTACACAATATAGCCTAAAATCTTGCCCATTAGTTAACCACTCAGGACCACCATTACATTTGTGCTGTCCTGTAACGTGTCTCGGTCTAGTCAGAGAGCTTATACTATAGTATACTGTAAGTCCTGTACGACTGCATGTTTATTGTATGTTGTCAACGCCTTGTGTTCTGTGTTACACCTGGTCCTGGAGGAACGTTGTTTCATTTCACTATGTACTGTACTGAATACAGCTGAAATGTAAGTAAAAATCTCTTGAACTTGAACTATCCCTTTTTTAAGTACCAGAGACATACTGTATGCTGCAACAGAAAGTTTGAATAGCAGCTAATAAGAGTCTACACAGTAAATATGCCAGTGTTAAATCAACACTATTAGAGTTAAATTAACACTGGGAGTGTTAAATTTTGACACCATCAGTGTTAATTTAACTCTAATAGTGTTGATTTAACACTGGCATATTTACTGTGTACAAAACAACATACATTGTCCTGTAAGCTACTTTATTTTTTTCACCTGAGCACACTGTTGTCTTTCTATTGTAAACGTTATTCATTTCTGCTGGACAGACGCTATTCTGCCTTGACTAGTAGACCTGTTAACCTGCTGCCTCTGATTTCAGAGCTGTTTTCATCCCCTGAGCTCTTCTCGTCCTCAAATATTCTCACCATGTATATTTTAACCAAAACTATTTACTTTTCTTGGACTACATGAACACTTTTGATTCATACACACAAAACACTCATCTACAGCCGTGATTATTATGATATCACAATAACACTTAGAAGATGCTTCACGTTATAGTAGTTAATTATTTTTTTTGTTCAGTTAAAAGCTGTCCCTGCAATAAATATTTGCAATTAAAGGAAAAAGACTTAAAGAAATCAAAATTTTATAAAATACTGGTATATCTATAAACCTTTTCAGAGAAGTTTGGTCAGGTTTTTTTAATGCAATAAAAGCTGTAATTTGTTGACTTGAGCAGACAAAATGACAATGATTTCCACTGATTAATTTAGTTTATTATTAAATATAAACACATTTAGAAATTTATGTCCACATCACACTCAAAAATAGATAGAAGCAGGCTTACTACTTCATATCACTTTTTCTTTTAATTATACTTCAAATCATCCAGGACCTAAAGATACTGATTGTTGCAATTTTGCAAGTGTAATTTTTGGTCTATATTCTTGCCGATTCTCCTCTTCATGAAGCACTATACATTTCCAGGACACAGATCTGGACTGCAGGCAGGCCAGTCAACCACACACACTCTATGTCTATGAAGCCATGCTGTTGTTAACTCATGTAGAATGAGGCCTGGCATTGTCCTAGAAAAAGAACCTGACCATATGTCTCTCTAAAATACCACTATAAACATTGGCATCAATGTTACCTTTGCATACTGTATATGCACATTACCCATGGAGTGGGCACTGATGCACATCCATACCATCACACGTGAATTTTTTGCACTTTTTGTGTCTGGATTGCATTTTTCATCTTTGGACACAAAATCTGATATCTGTTTTTCCACAAAACAAACTGAAACATGGACTCGTCTGCACATAGAACACATTTCTACTCTCTTCTGGTCCATCGTGCATGACTATGGGCAGGAGAGCTTGCCAGAGTTTCAGCACAAAATTAATACATGGCTTCCTCTTCTCATAACAGAGCTGCATTTCATGATGCAATGGTGGATTGTGTTAAGTGACAATGTTGCATGGCAGCATGAGGGCTTCACAAGCAATACCAGTGCTCGATGGTCACACACATTCAATAGCGGTTTCTGCCCTTGACCTTTAACCCACAGAGATGTCCTCTGACACCCTGAATCTGTTCATCAAACTATGAACTGTTGATGATGAAAGACTCAAATTATTTGCAATCTTGCACTGAAAAACATTGTCTTTGTACTGACTGATAATTATCTCACCTAGTTTGGTGGATCCTCCTTTTATACTCAATGTTGATGACCTTTTCAGTTTTGCTTTGCCTCTGTCCCAACTTAGTGGTGCAGACATCAATTTTTAAATGTGTTTATATTTAACAAATTAAAGAATGAAGTTCACTGTCACTGAAAATCTTTTTGTTGTCATTTTGTCTGTAAAAAGTTTGAGTGAATTAACACATTTTAGATTTAATTTTTACTGCATTTTCAGAAAGTGTCACAAGTGTCACACTACTAAAAAATAGACTAAAAGACAGAAAGGAAAGAATTTTGACAATTGAGGATGGAGATCTGGGTGACTTCTGCTTTAAGCTAGAAGCCAGATCCCATGTGATGAACAGAGAAAGGACAGAGAGATAATATGGTGGTGCGGGGCAAAAATGTCAGTGCTGGAACAGAAAGGGAAAATATTAGATGGGAAGAAAAGTGGAACTACAGACATGATCCTCCTCCCAAATATTAGAGTGGGTTAAATTGACATTTTATATATCTTATTAAAATATTTCTCTCTGTGTAGTATGTGTTGGACATTTATTTATATGTGATATTATAAATGTATGAAATCAAGAATTCCAAGAAATGAAGAAAAATAACCTTAAGTGTGTACGTGTTGCTCTGGAAAGCCTCTCTTTGAATCCAGTCATATGGGTTCTCATTGTGTCTGCATGGGTGTCCAGTACATGACTCTAGTCTGGATGATCCTAATCGAATAAGAATGAGGCCTAGCATGAAGCCCAATGACAAACCAACAAACATTCCAGACCAATATGGAGACCAAGGCAGGATAAAGTAGCAGTATGACAAAACAGCAACACAGCCAAGAGCCATCTTTGGGACTGGAGAACATGGTTGTTCTGCTGCCAGTCCATTTTTGTTAGTTATATCTCCATCCTGGATGACATCTCTATATGTGGAAGCTTCTGGCATTGCTTCTGCATCTTCTGGTTTGCTGTGGTGAATGTGGGTAAGGAAAGACCTCTGAAAACATTTCTTTCGGTGTCTCACTACCCAGTTGCACATAGGAAGTCCCTCACATTCTGCTCTTTTACTAGTCTTTATAGGACAGTCATTGTTCACTGCGTGGTCCCCACCTGACCTCCCAAAACCTTTAGAGTAAAGAGAATCCATAGAGCCTGTGGTTTTGTGCTGCTTAGGGCTGCCCACACTGTCTTCGCGCATGATTTTACTGAAAACACTAAGGGGTTCATGCATGGCCTCAGTTAGCTTGCGACGAGTGTCCTCCAGCTCTGCTTTGAAGAAGCCTGCTTTTGGCTCGGAAGGAGACAGGTCCACCGGAGATGGAGGGGCAGTGCGGGAGTCCCCATTGCGGCTTTTAGGCTGGGTCAGCTGCGTCCACAAGTGTAGGTTGAGCTTGGAGTCAGACTTGGACTGGGACACTTCAGGCTCGCTGCGAGAAAGCTCAGTGGAGATAGACTTGACCAGGCTAAGGAAAGGTTTGGGCTTGAGTGAGGAGCTGTCCTTTAGCTCCAATTCCGTGGATAAAGACTTCACCAGACTGGCCAGTGGACGGTGAGTTGGCGAGAGGAAGCCTAGGCCAGCAGATGAGGAACAATCCCCCAAAGAACCTGGAGAAGATGGCGATAGTGGAACATGAAACATAGAAGAGTCAAGACCCCATTCATCTTCTGTCTGAATGTCCATGGAGCATGGTCTTGGCTTTGGGAGCGAGTTAGTGGAAGTGAGAGATTTCTGACCATCTTTGTCCATTGTAAATATGAGCTCATTATCTTCAAGACTGTCCCATTCACCCTCTGTTCCAGTCAACTGAATGACTATTTCCCTCCTGGATGATTCATGCTGCTCAGGTGGATGAGGCTGTAGTGTTAGGCGCTGGCCTCCGCAAGACAGCTCAGGGCATCTTTCATTTCCTGCCATGTCTTATCTCAATGCAGCAGATGTGAGGCACCTTTAAGTCAGAAGAAAAGACAAAAGCGGTCAATTACTTTACCTCATGAATACGAGATCACTCTCTTATTAAACTAGGCCAGGAGGGACAGTACTCTGCCTCAAATATATGTGATTATTCTGTTATTTCATAGCATTCTAGCTGTTTATCATTCATCAATTCTTCTATATATAACATTTTGCCTGAAGATAGAATGACTGTGGCTGGGTAATTGCTTTTGCTATTTTGTTTTTTATATTAAAATACTCATATACTTTATGATATCACCTACAATCAGTTCTCCATCTGCTACCAGTCACAATGGGTGTAGATATAAAATAAAATATCATTAAAATAAAACAGCGCAATTTTTCCTTCTCATTATTTTCACAGAAATTTCTGCAAAAGGAGGACAAGCAGCCCAAGCTGTGATTATATTAAGCTGTCATCACAGTGTCCAGAAAGCCAATGAAACTAGTCACCAAGTGGATTAAAGAACAATGCATGCAAAGTAACATCTTGATTTTTCTGAATTACTGGAGCAGGATGTAATACCGTGAATGGCTGGATTTACTTATGTTAGTTCACCTTCTGCTTGATAGAGCAATGTGTGTCCTATAAAGCACTGAGAATAGACTTTGCCCCAAAGGCTCATGGTTCACACTCTCCACCCTAGAGAAAACAAGCTGCAGCGGCTGTTTTCATGCTCTAAAACATGTTATCTGGTGCAGGATGATGCCATTGTGCATTAGCTGCTAGAGCTGTTTGAGAAAGGTTGCATAATGCTTAAGACATATGAGAACTGATCACAATTTGACAATGCACTATTAATCACAAACAATTTGCTCATTGCTTTAGCATATCCTAGGCAGAGCAAGAATCCATCTAAGACTGGTTGTTAAAAAAGGCAATTATCTGTCAGGACAAAAATACTTTAACGTCATCACTTAACTTGCCATTATAACTATATCAAAAGCAAGGAGCCTACACTATCTTTCTGGGTCAAACTGAGCATTTAAAGTGAGTTAAAGACTACCTCTGATTATATAACTCTCTGACACACATTCAGCAGCAGTAGAAGGCAAATTCCCTTAAAAATGTAATTTCACTTTTAGACAAAAAGCATTGTTAGACCGCACACATGTACTGCCACATGAGAATCCCAGCCTACATAAACAGTCATGCGACAAGCAATGTGAGCTACTACCAATCTGAGGTAAGAAGCAAGATAAGTATTAGTATTAAAAAAGTGAATATCATAAAAGAGTTCATTTGTGTTAATAACTAAATTCAAAAGGTAATCGGTCATGTATTTTATATTCATGACACGGTGGGCAGTCATATCCACGGCACCCGTAGAGCAGCTGGAGGTTAGGTGCATTTCCTGGGATTGAACCAGCAACCTTCCAGTCATAAGACCAGATCCCTAACAGGCCACGGCTGCCCTTTACGTAAAAGTGTCAAATGCAATGTTTTGGTGAGCACCTTCAGGAGACATTGTACTATTATGCATGACAAAACTATAAAATGTAGTTATTTTAACCCATAAGAACCCAGACTCAATATTATTAACACTGCTGGTATTGTTTTTAACTTTTGTTTTGCAGTACATAAATGTGCCAACTGTATAAAAACAAATAAGACTTCCTCACACCACCATTTTGAAAAAAATTCACATGAACACAAATTACATTCAGGCTGCTCAGTATATGACAATTACTGACTTCATGAGGATAAAGTGAAGGAATAAAGCTGTATAAGGAACTTTCCAGACCTTTTAACTGATTTGTGACACATACAGTATGTCACCATGCAATGTAAATAAGTGATGTACAAATACAGCCAACAGTAAGATGCTGTTTAGGTAATAATATGATAATACTGTGAATACCAAGGGTTTATTTACACTATTACTGAATATTGATAATACTGGATACCAGTAAAGAATTTTATAGCACAATACAGTGTTTTCTCAAAGATGTCTTCAGCCCCACAGCTATCAGACACTCCGGTTCTCAGGATCACTCTTTAACAGTTTATCATTAATAAAATAAGCCGCCTCAGTAAAATAACCTGTGTAGAATTTTGGACTGATTAAAAGCTGTACAAGTAATTATGGATTTTAAATAAACTACAGCCGTATTGTGGCCTTGGTGTTCCCATGAGCATGTCAGTAGTTCATGTACTTTAGTAACAGCCATGACTGGTAAGGGATCCAGTCTGTTAAATTACAGTAGAGATACTGTAAACATGTGCTGCAAAATTACCAAAAAAACACTGTTATACTAATGTTGCATAATGTAAATCAATACACATTGAAACTCTGTTGAAATAAATAACAGTAGATACACTGTAAAATATCAGTAATATCAGTCTCTGCTGCCAGTATTTTGCTGTTAATTTACAGTAATTTTTACACAGTGTGGCCTCTTATGAGTAAAAAAAAATCTGTATTTGGGTCTTCAGTGTTTCCTCTGAGTTATCTGTATATATTCCTGTGTTTGGACCGCACAGTCAATAAGCCCTTAAAGAGACAGTCAGATTTAGTATATCAGATTAAGTGTAACATCAGACAAATGCCTCCCATGGATTATCTTCATAATGACAAAACAGATGACATGTTAGATCACGAGTGTATAACAGAGCACTGATTGGATACAAACACACAAGCAATATGAAGCCACAAGCTCACAAAATTTTAGCTTCATGTAATATTATTCTGATTCTCTGTGAATTTTTAGAACAAATTAAACCTAAAGAAGATGATAACATGATCTCACTAAGCATCCCTGTTCCACAGTTTAAGGAGATTATAGTCACAGTTCTGTGTTTATGTATGACCAGAAATACCATAAAAAGATGAATTTGTCATGATTGATGTGCTTTAATAAAACCATCTGAAATAACTTCACTGGACACTATATGTATTGAGACACATTCAGTGTGTCTTCCAAAATCAAGGGTATTAAAAAGAGTTTATCCTGCTTTAGTTGGAGTATCTCTCTCCTGTCCAGGGAAGCTTACTACTAGATTTTGGAGCACTGCTGTGCAGATTTGATTGCATTCAGCAAAAAGAGCATTAATGAGGTCAGGATGTTGGATGATCACCAGTCCACCTCATCCCCGACTCCCCAACTCATCCCAAAGAACTGGAAGAAGCGCCATCACTCCAGATAACACAGTTCCACTGCTCTACAGCTCAATGCTGTGGGGTTTTATACAACTCTAGCTCCCGCCTGATGCGTATAGGTTTGTGTTTATCTGCTCCAGAGAGTCCTATTCTATTGGCAGTATTTCTCTACAGGGACTAAACCAGCTGTGTGTGCATTTATCCTTCTGTGTCAGTAATGGGTACAACTTAAAGTAGCTGAATGTTTTATTATAGTTAGTTTTGAAGCAGTTAATGGGTTTTTGCTAATGAGTCCTGAGATATAATAGATACAGCACATGAATAATAACCCTGCAAACAAGCTATTTTTTAAGGAAAGTTGCACCTATATAAGATAGAAATATAAACATCCCTTACAAAAAATGACCTTGATAAAAGCATGATGTTACAATGGTAATACTACAGTGATGCAAAGTTTTACCATAGTAATACTACTAATGATGCTAATTGTATGGTAAAACTAGTTGTATTACTCTAGTATTACCATTGTTGTACTGTGGTACTACCATCTTGGTAGTGTCAAACCATCACTGATTGTGGACATTTCACACTAGACCATGAGCAGCTTGGGTTGTGTGTCTCTGCTCCAGACTCTGAGATCTTGATTTCCAAATGAAATGCCAAACTTACTTTCAGTGACAGTTTTGGGAGCCATGTCATCTGCTGATATTGGTCCACTCTGTTATATGAAGTCCAAAGTCAGCACAGACATCTACCAGCACATCTGCTGACCAGCTTTATGGAGATGCAGATTTGACTTTTCAGCAGGCACCTGCCCACACTGCCAATAGTACCAATACCTGGTTTAATAACAAAAATGTCACTATGCTTGATTGGCCAGAAATGTCACCTGATCTAACCAACATAGAAAGTCTATGAGCTGTTGTCAAGAGGAAGATGAGAGACAACAGACCCAACAACGAAAAGCTGAAGGCCGCTATTAAAGCAACCTGGGCTTCCATACCACCTCATCAGTGCCACAGGCTGATTGCCCCGATGCCACGCAGCACTGATGCAGTAAAATAAGCCCTGACCAAGAATTGAGTGTATATACTGTACATAGTGTTCAGTATTAAAATCATTTTTAGAATTGATCTTATATAATATTCTAATTTTATTCAGATACTGATTTTTGGGTTTTTATTGGCTGCAGGCCATAATCATCAGCATTGAAAGAAATAAACACTTGAAATAGACCACTCTGTGTGTAATGTATATAATATATGAGTTTCACTTTTTGAACTGAATTACTGAAATAAACTAACTTTTCAATGATATTCTAATTTTTTAGATGCATCTGTATAACATGGTATATATGCAACATGGAAGTGCCACAGTATATTTTTGTAAGAGGTATACAGTGTTTATTAAGAAAGCTCAGGTGATATACAGATAAATGCTTTTCTAATGTTTGAAGGGTAACAGTTAACGTTACGTAATTCTTTCAGTTCTAATTTTAATGATTTAATATTAAACCTAACGAGTGTTGAGGTAGAACAGTTGAGTTAGACTAAGTGTAATATTATATTATCTATTGAAGTCTAGGTGAAAGTGAGAAATAAAGCAACTTACCAGTTCCAGTTGTTGTTCCAGCTGGACTTCAGTACAGATCTTCCTCTCAGTGCATCCTGAGAGCTCTCTGTGCTCATCCTCCTCTAACGTTCAGCTTCAGAGAGGACAGGAGTACAAGCTTTACAATGTGTTGTTAGCTAACTAAAAACTATCAGCTAGGAGTTTAAAACTAGCCTAATGAATGATGCCGGTTGGTGAGCAGCTGTTTTTGAGTGTATAGCCCTAAAGGTTTTGACATATGGCCACGTACGGGTTGGCATAGATATGATATTGGTAGTTTTTCTGAGCTGTAGTGTACCAGTCTGCGGAGCAGCGCTCTGTGATGTGATACTGTCAGGGTTGCCAGGTGCCGAATAATTCTCCATGAAAACAGCCTGTCAGAAAAGCCGCACTACGCAAGCTAAAACTAGTTAAAGCGGTTTGTTACAGACATTTGAGGAAGCTATACTTGCAAAAAAGTAACGGTGTAGTCTTAAATCTTCTTAAAAGTGTATTTCTGTTCATTTATTGTAAGATTTTTTTCATGCATGTGTATTATTATTATTATTAGTAGTAGTAGTAGTAGTAGTAGTAGTATCATTAGCATTATTTTTTATATTAAACACCATAATGTGAGACAGTGAGGTGAGACAGAAGGAAATACCTATATTTATATATACAGTATATGGAGAGAGAACACACAAAAACACACACACACACACACAAACAGAAAAGTTAGAGCAGAAATGAAGAAAAAATAAATACTATGTTTACTACAGTCTTACTATAACAGGTTTATAAAGGCCCCACAACCCCACGAGATCTGATATGTATCCGCCACTGTATATTAAAAGTAGCCCAATTGGGGTAAAACCGCGAACCTGGCAACTCTGAATACTGCGTTGGCTCTTCACGCACGGAGTCAAACACCTCCCCCTTCAGACTTTGTCCAGATGTGATTTGGCCAACAGCAGCAGTTCACCAATCCTGATTATGCAGTGCGTGGCTGCGGTCCACTTTAATCCAGATTAAGTACCCCAGTCCCAACACACTCACCCTTACAGGCACATGCAGGGCTTTACTGCATGTTACATTTACACTCAGATGAAAAAGGAAAAGCTAAGCTGACATGGTACACCTCGCATTTCAGATGACTGTAGAGACACCACTGACAGTATAGCAGCAGCCACTCTTTTCAGCAGCATCCCAAAAGGCTTTATGAATGCATTAGCCTTTCAGACTGTGCCAGATAGGGAGGTAGGGCAAACGAGTTCTGCTCTGGCCTACATAAGGCTTTGTGAAGAGAAAGCCACATTAAGAATAGAAGAGGGTTCAGCTCTGTACAGACAAGAGATAGGTACATCTCTTGGTTCTTCAAGAGATGTACAGTGGCATGCAAAAGTTTGGGCATCCCTGTTAGGTTTTTATGATTTAAAAAATCAGAGCAAGTTGAATCATTTCAGAACTTTTTTCAGCTTTAATGCCACATATAATCTGTACAATTCCACTGAAAAATAAACTGGAATATTTTAGGGTGGAAAAAAAATTGTGGTTGAATAAATATGGACACCCTTAAACTAAAACTTTGTAGAAGTGCCCCTTGAATTTATGACATTATAGGAGTCTATCAGGATGGCACATCTTGACTTGGCGATCTTTGCCTAAGTCCTTGTGAAAGTCTTTCGGTCAACCCACAGATTCAGGTCTGGGCTCTGACTGGGCCATTTCAAAACTTTGATCTTCTTCTGGTGAAGTTGTTTTGGTTGTTGTCATGCTGGAAGGTGAAATTATTCTTCATCTTTAGGTTTTTAGCAAAGGTCTGAAGGTTTTGTGCCAAAATTTGTGCCAAAATTGACTGATAATAACTGTTCATAAATCCCTCCAAACTGACTAAAGCCCCATTACCAATGACAGAAAAACAGCTGCAAAGCATAATACTACCTCCACCATGCTTCACTGTGGGTGTGGTGTTCTTTTGGTTGACTTTGTGCCAAACACCTGTTGGAATTATGACCAAAATGTTGAATGTTGATCTCATCAGACCAGAACATGTTTTCCCCCCACATAATTTTAGTAAAACATAGCTGAGACTGGATGTTTTTCTGTGTAAGAAATAATTCTGTCTTACCACTCCACCGCCCAGAGATATAAAGAATATATGAGATTGTCACATGTGTTACACAAACAGAACTTTCCAGAATTTCCTGCAACTTCATTAATGTTGTTGTAGGACTTTTGTCAGCCTCCTGGAGCCATTTTCTTTTGTCTTTTCATCAATTTTGGAGGGAGGTCCAGTTGTTGGTAATGTCACTGTTGTGCCCAATTTTATCCACATCTTGATGATCATCTTCACTGTGTTTTATGGCATAATTAACATCTTGGGAATGTTTTGTTCCCTTCTCTTGACTTTTCTTGACCTTTCAACACTGAGATTACTTTAATGCTTTATAAGCTCTTTGTGGCTTTTGCTGTAAGATGCACCTGAATAACCTGAGAACATCCTACTAGAACAGCTGAACTTTATTTGGGGTTAATCAGAATGACTTTAAATGATGGCAGTTGTGTAATAACTATTATTTAACATAAGTTTGAATGTGATTACCGGTAGTTAATTCTGAATACAGCCACACTCCCAATTACAAGAGGGTGTCCATATTTATGGAACCACATTATTTGAGTTCTTTTATTATTATTTTTCCACACTAAAATATCTCAATTTATTTTTCAAAAGAATTGTACAGATTAGAGGTGACATTAAAGTTGGTGTGATTTTTTTATCACAAAAAACCTGGCATTTGAACAGGGTACCCAAATTTTTGGACACCTCTGCAATATTACACAGTAATGTAAATACAAATACACATATTTTAGCACATATTTACATATGCCCAGAAATCAAAATAACAGCACACAAAATTCAGGCAGTATGGCCATAAGTGCCAGCTTGAGTTCAGAAACTGGTTGATTGTGTGATGAGGGCACAAAATACATTATTTTAATTGAATTCATTGGATGTGAATTGCTGGGGCTCTGCAAAGCCAATATATAACAACTTGCTGTATAATAAGAATAAAATGTTGAGATGTCTCTGATGAGACTCAAGACCTTAATACCACTTTGATCAGGCCATAATATACTTATGCAGGTAACAAATTGTATTATTTTTATAAGGCAGGTCAGATTACTCCAGCCATCCTATTATCAAGATTGTTCTCAAATATGTTCACAAATTCCACTAAAGGTGTTTTTAGAAACATTTTTCATAGCTGTACACTCAACAGGACATGCCTGATGGTGGCAATGAAAGTAGGCAATTCTTATTTCTGGGTTTTAACTCCTCCCACACACCCCTATCTTCTCTGCATACCTTGCCATCTGTTTTAAACAGCCAATGACACATGCAGTGGTTCAAAAATAGCCACAACATTGGAACTAGAAACTTCTCCCAGCTCCAGTGTGTTGAAGTGTGTGTGCCACCAGGACCATGTTTTTAACAAGGACTCAGGAATGAACTTAAGATGCAAAGTGTGCTTCCAGATTTTTGAAGAAGTGTGAAGCACATGTGTTTCTATATATAGTTTTAGGTCATTTTTTGAGGCTGAAGTTGGAGATACTTTTGGAAAATGGCTGCAATTTTGGGGCAGTTCATGGAGTTCCACACAGTTCATGGAACCAACGTACAACTGGACCTGTCTAGAACCAAGGCCACTCGGGTTGAAAGTTTTGCCAATGGAATTTGCTTCAGTAAACATCCTCTAAATCCTGGAGAAATCTTCCTGATAGAGATTGAGGACAAGGAGCTGGGCTGGTGTGGTCATCTCAGGATTGGCCTAACTGCACGTGACCCTCAAACTCTGGACACAGTCCCTGAGTACTCTCTGCCTGACCTGGTAGACCAGGGAGAAAGCTGGATTTTTGCAATCACAAGAAACCACAATAAAGTTATTGAGGATGAAATTCATGAAGGAGCAGCGCTGGCGGGGGTTGGAGGAAATGAGGAAAACAACAGACCTAAAAGCTTCTTCACAGATACCCACCTGTATATAGAAAGTGTATGCATACCTAAAGACAAGCTGGTGGGACGCAGTCGGCCTGGACGCTTTAGTCACATCCTGGATGATTTGTACAAGACCAATGCTTTACCTCCCACTGCCCGACGCAGCCGCATAGGAGTAGTGTATGTCCCAAAAGGACAAGGCTTTGCTGATATGCATATTGTCATCAATGGTGAAGATATGGGTGCCAGTGCCAAAAGAATCCCCACTGACCTGCCTCTCTACGCAGTGGTAGATGTATTTGCTGCCACAAAATGTGTCAGAATCGTGCAGGTGGAATATGGATGTAAGTTTCAAACTGAAATATCAAAAAGATGTAGGAAATGAATGAAAATGAATATTATTACACAATGATTTGGAATCCCAAAAATCAGGAATATAAGTTAGAGCATGTACAGTATTTGTAGTAGTACACCTAAAAAAATTAGAATATCATGAAAATGTTTGTGCCCGTAATTTAATTTAAAAAGGTAAAAAGTCATATTTTAGACTCATTACATGTAAAGTGATATTTCATGTCTTTGTTGTTTACTGTTGATCAGTTTGGCTTGTAGCTTATGTAGCTCATCCAGAATCTGAAATTATTAGAATATTTAATTTCAAAATTGAGTAAATTACTATCCAAACAATCAACATTAAAACAAAGTCTTGAAATGTGTCACTTTTCATGTATTGAATATTAAATATATGACAGTTTACATATTTTAATTAAATAATGAACACAAAAAAACTTTTTCACAATATTCTAATTTTTGGAGATGCACCAGTACAATAGAGAAATGCTTTCTATGAAGTTAAGAAGCAGCTTTGTATTGTTGATTAACTTAAGATGCAGTCTCACCTTGTATCATTTAAAAATATTCAAACTGTAAATGTAAAACTGTATGATAATACAGCAATGACCACTATACTAATAATAAAAATAGCATCAACAACAATAATAATACAAAGTTTTTGGTATATCTGGGTTATATTTTATTTGGAAACTACTGTAAAAAGCAGATACTGTGATAAAAATATAACAACATCACACACCCAAAATATCCTGACAAATGCTGAAAAAACAGTTACATTTATATAAGTGGAAATCTAACATCCATAGAGCAGATTGCAGTAATGAATGTTGCATTCTAGGAGTTACAGGTTACGTATTTTGTCTGAGAGGTTAATTTGACTGATCTTACTGTAATTAACTGTGCTTCACAATTCAAACAGGAAATGTGATGTTTAATTTTCAGTCATCCCAACATTCTCTGCAGCTTTGTTAGTTTCTATAAACTTTTATGTCTTCTTCTACAGTAGGCTACCTTTAATGTGTTATCCTTGCCCAGAATGTAATGTCTTAATGCATTTTCCATATATAATTTTACCATGATGGTAACTAGTTGTTAACTGTAGTGATAAATTAAAACACACATCAGACTGCTGCACATTAAGCAGCTGTAAGTATATATGACAGCTGTAATATTTTGTGTATGATGTGTTTTTACAAACCAGTTCAACACTTTAGAATCAAACAGCAAATGCAATAAAATCATATTTCTGGAGCTTTTTATCAACAACAAGGTTTAAACTGTAGTTTCCAGTACAATTACAATAATTTGCTGCACTGATATACATTACACATTATAGTAATATACCGGAATGTACTGTAAGTACTCAGTAATACAGCACCAAGCTATAAAGTACAATTAAATTTACTGAGCCTCTGGTAATTCACTGTAAAATCTACAGTACAGTAACAACTATGTAATTTATTCATATAGTAACAAAAACATTGTACCATCTCTTCCTTCTGTTATAGTTTCCTCACTGCAGACACTCTGCCGACAAGCCATCCAGAAGTATATTGTCCACAGAATGGCTCTGGACTGGCTGGAGCTTCCAGAGTTACTGAAAAACTACTGCAAATTTGAGTGACAGAGTGGTGAGAGAAAAACAATCAACAGGCCTAAAGACTAGAAACATCCTGGCAATGGAATATTTTACACAGACTGCTCATTTTCAAGCAAATCTTTATAACCCCTATCAAACAGATTTTTTTACAATAAATTAGATTGTAATAAATTAAAATGTTCACTTTGTGTGTGTGTGTGTGTGTGTGTGTGTGTAGAGAGAGAGAGAGAGAGAGAGAGAGAGAGAGAGAGAGAGAGAGAGAGAGAGAGAGAGAGAGAGAGAGAGAGAGAGAGAGAGTGTGTTGTATTAGATTAACACAATAAGGTATAGAGCAGAGGGACCTCCAGGACCATGGTTGGAAACCACTGTTCTAAGACAATTTACTGCCAGTCTGTATATTATACATTTAAACTTTTAATAAAACAAAACAATAAATGAGTCTGTATGATTAATTGCAATGATTAATTGATTATTTATGAAAAATGTAATAATTAATTGACCTCAGTGTTTCTTCAAAAATCCAGGTTTTACATTAGATGCTGGGGCATTGCTGGGAAGATGTGACTGCATTCATTCACTGCTTCTCCAGAGCTCAGTGCTGGGGAGCTTTAAACGCCTCTAGCCGTCGCTTAATATTGGGCGTGATGACTTTGCTTTTCTATATTTATATTGTTTTGCTTTTTGGTTCCGTGTCACTTATATAGACACTACAAAACAGCTGAATTCAATAATTAACATGATTGTCTGGACACTTTGGTACATACTCAGGAAAGATTGAAAAGATTCAAAGATTGAATGTGCTGCCCCCTCTTGGCCATTTAAGGTATAACCGCTTTGAGTCCAGACTGCTATAACAGTGCAATAATCACGTGACCGGAATATTATTGTCCTTCTGCTCAACTCGCTGAAGTGATCTGGATCCACCAGAGCGAGCGGAAACATTCAGCACTTTTACTTTGAGTTTTTCAGCAGAACATGTCCTTTTGTTCTTTCTTCGATAAGGAGCTGTATAAAGACCATTTTAAACCGGGTATGTAACTGATGTGATGTCTCCTTGCCGTCCTAGAAGTACAGGAGCGTTTGTTCAAAACTTACATGACAGCACACTACTTTCTTAAGAATTATTGTGGTTTTATTGAGAATTCTCGTTTGGTTGCTTGCAGGAGTGTATGTTTGCTCCCAATGTGGACATCCACTGTTTTCAAGCAGGTCCAAATATGCTCATTCATCTCCCTGGCCTGCCTTCACTGACACCATCCGGGAGGACAGTGTAACCAAAATGATGGAAACCCTCACAGCCTATAAGGTAGAGAAAAACATCAACAAAGTGTTTGTTAGTAATGCCCATAGACTGTATATGTTATGTTTTCATAGACAGTCTGTGGTAATGCCTCAATTCTTCAGAGCTTCAATTATATACTACATAGGTTAAGATATATGAGGGTGAGCCAATCACTTTGGTTCTATTAAAACTATTAAGCCATGGTGCCTTAGCAACACTTTCTGTACTAGCTCACTGCTTCCATAGTACAATGCTGTGTTTGAACATGTTACATCAGTTCATTTATGACTGCTGTGTAAGAAAAAATGGCTTTCCCTCTAATTATTTGCACAAAAGAAGACAATCAACAATCAACAGTGCCAGCCTCAAATTCTAACAAAAGACAGAGGACTGGTATCCAAGGGTATTGTGTTGTTACATGACAATGCACATCTGCACACTACTGCCCATACAGTTGAGATATTGACGCATCCTCCCTATAGTATATACAACTTGTCCCACCCAAACAGGTGATAACAGTGTATATATATATATATATATATATATATATATATATATATATATATATATATATATATATATATATATATATATACACATACATGCACACACGCATACACACACACAAAAGCATGCACACTAGAACTGGGAAGATGAATGCAGGTTGGTGAAAACTAGATCTAAAAAAGGGCAATCCAAAAGTGTATCCTAAATATCAGGCAAGGGTCATAAGAAAACATCCAGCAAACCAAATGAAGGGAGATCCAAAAGAAGAGTCAAAGAACATGTGAAGGTAGAAACCAGGAAGAATAGAGAGAAGATATACAAATAAAATTAAAAAGGAAAATAAAATGGCAAAAAAATAACATCAAGGGTATGAGTTAAAGCTTTGGAAACTAATGAAACATAGAATAAATCTAACCAATAGTAATAAAAAAACGGTAAAATAAAAGGAAAAATTAAAATAAACATATAGAAGAGAGATAAGAAGGACCAAAGATGGAAGTGTACAAGAAACTGAGAAGAAAACCTAGAGGGAAG
>BRDA01053994.1:0-25312 GCA_036984385.1 Crenuchus spilurus | reverse complement strand
TTGACGCATCCTCCCTATAGTATATACAACTTGTCCCACCCAAACAGGTGATAACAGTGTATATATATATATATATATATATATATATATATATATATATATATATATATATATATATATATATATATATATACACATACATGCACACACGCATACACACACACAAAAGCTGTGCTTTTACTTTTCGCCACATGTTAGAATAAATGCAAATACATGCACACTAGAACTGGGAAGATGAATGCAGGTTGGTGAAAACTAGATCTAAAAAAGGGCAATCCAAAAGTGTGTCCTAAATATCAGGCAAGGGTCATAAGAAAACATCCAGCAAACCAAATGAAGGGAGATCCAAAAGAAGAGTCAAAGAACATGTGAAGGTAGAAACCAGGAAGAATAGAGAGAAGATATACAAATAAAATTAAAAAGGAAAATAAAATGGCAAAAAAATAATGATAACCAATCTAAATAAGATACAAAGTAATCAAAGGTTTCGAAATTGAGTATGGGAACTACAATACTGAGCAATTAGCGTAGTATTGGGTGTTGTTTAAATAGTACTGATGATCAAGGTCTGATGGCAAACAACTGGTGAGACAGTCACAAGTGTTTGAGGAAACTGTGGGCAATATAGTTCTTGAAAAGAGGCGAGAACTACACAGGAAGTATAGTGATGTTCTGGAATGTTAAGGATCATGGGATATGAAGTTCTGGACATGTCAGTCAAAGAATGAGACAGAACTGAGATTAGTGGGGAGTGTGAGAGTTGGTCATTACCAGCAGATTTAATTTTACATAATGAAGTACTGAATAACTAAACCATGCATATCAGCATAAATATAATAGCTACTTATTTTATTTATTTATTTTCTGAGTATACAGGAACTTCAGTAGTCAGGATTCCGACAGGACCCCCACCAAGCTGGTGTTATTTGAGTGGTGGATCATTCTCAGTACTGAAATGACAGTGATGTGGTGGTGGTGTGTTAATGTGTGTTGTGCACAACAGAGCTGCTGGAATTTGTAAACCCTCTTCTCACACCATGTCTACTTTATAAAACATCTACCTTGTTGGTTCACCTTTTAGATGTAAAGTCAGAGACAGTAACTTATCTGTTGCTGTAGTTTGTGTTGCTCATCTTCTAGTCCTTCATTAATAGTCACAGGACGCTGCCCACAGGATGCTGTGGTCTGGGTATTTTTGGTTGCTAGACTGTTCTCAGTCAAGCAGTGACACTGAGGTGTTTAAAAACTCCACTCATCCACTCATATCAGCACAACACACACCAAAACCAAGTTGTGAAAAAAATACCTTTAATATATACATATGCACCCAGATGCCTAGATTGGATTGTTTTTCATTTCAAGGGCATGATGTATTTGAATGTTATTTTTTGGTTTTGAACTGTATTGAAATTCAGCCAGTCAGTAAATCAATATGACATCAATTATGTTATAACTGGATATGTTATGGTTTAATTTACCAGGTTTTATGATTGTGTTTATATGCAGGTATTGTGTGGCAAGTGTGGTAACGGACTAGGCCATGAGTTTCTGAATGATGGCCCAGAGGAAGGCTTATCACGCTTCTGAATTTTTAGTCACTCACTGAAGTTTGTCCCTAAAGGTAATGAAACAATGGCATCATTCACTTTACTTTGCTGCAGATAAATGGATGTAGTGCTATATAGTTTGCTGCTGTCTTATTTTATTTATTTATTTATTTTTTGTATCACAGATCTGCATTTTTTGGAAAATTGATTCCATGCCCTTTCTTTTACAGATAAGGTCGACAAACACTAAAGTGAAGCAAGGTCAATAAAGCTCATGCTCATCTGTAGCTGCTGTTGATTGCACAAAACAGGAGGCTCGGTGAATGAAGTGGACAGGAAAAAGCCTGATGGGAGGTCCTGTTCACAGATGTTTGTGGCCATCCTATTTAATGACCTCTGTAATAACAATATGAATGTGAATGTGGACTCAAGCATGTAAAAAATGATTTAAAATGAATAAGATTATTTTTTTGTTTTCAAGTTATATGATTACTATGTTGTTTTGGAGAACCACATTTTTATACAACCTATTCAGTAATACAGAACTACAGTCAAATGAATGGAATAACACTGTATGAGCCATGTGCTCCTATTACAAGAGTATGTCTGGCTCCTCTAAAGATAAAATTTAGCATTTTTGTAATGATACTTTACTGTGAACTCATGGTGGAATTTCTACATTGTGGGCCTGTCAGGTCTGTCTCATGCTGCATCTCAATCTCATGTTTCAGAATTTGTTTACTTGCCCAAAGTTCCTTCTTATAAATTAATTTAAAAAGGTAATATATCTTGGGCATAAGAACATTTTATGACTGTATCTGCTGTCATCTGGCAGAACAGGTCTCTCTTGTAAATGAGACATTGAGTCTCTAGAGATTTTCCTGTATAAATAAAAGATTATTAATAATAATAATAATCTACCCTTTAACTCATTCATCACTGGTTCATGTGTAACTGGTTTTTTCTCTAGTATCTGTTAAGAGTTGGGAGAGCTGATATGAAGAGCATAAATCAATATGATACCCCAAAACACATCAGCACACGCAGGTTATACATGAATATACAGTTATGCCTCCAGATTGTCCTTCTAAATCAATGGTATTTCCACGTCTGGGAAGGGTTAACTCTAGATGTTGGGAGATAGCTGTGGAAGATTTGATTGCATTCACTCATGAGAGCATTAGTGTGATCAGGTGCTGATGTTGGTTGGTTGATTAGTTCTGGATCACAAACTACAGTACATCTCAAAATATTTGGATGGAGCTCAATCACACCAGAGAATGCAGTTCCATTACTCTGTAATTCACATAATAATATCCTGATACCAATACCAATGCTGGTATTTTTTTTTTTTTTAATGTATACAATGAGAACTAGTAAAATGTGTACATACTGGTTATTTTGTTGAGTAGAAATCCTGTCAGTCTCATTATGTGATGTTACCTTAAAGCAAAACTGACCAGTCTGTTTCCATGCAGAATCCAAAGTAAAATGCTTGTATGAATATATAAAACTCTGTATTTTAAATAGAAAACATTAAAAATGAAACAGATGAAGGTTCAGAAGGAACCAGAAACAGAATAGCCAGAAGAGTCACAGATGCCAAGTGACAGGGTTTACTGTATGTATAAATAAGTGAACACACTAGTCAGTTGTAGCAGAGTGTAAAACCATCATCATGGGCAAAGGATGCAATTTGACTGATGTCCTAAAGGGCATATTAGGGTACGAAGGGTGGCAGCCTCTGGGAAACGGCTAACTTTATGGTATGTCATGGAGCTGTAGTGCAGGTGTACTTGAGTACCTAATTGCATAACATTGGTGCCCCACAGAAGCCAGACGGGAACAAAATCAGTACAGAGCAGTCAACATGCCACAGTGGACCAATTAACCTCTATAATGAACACAGGAGCAACGAGGAAAGTGTCCCTGAATACGTTTGAACCAAGGTTGGTTATTCCCACTATTAGGTAGGTGGTCATAACCAACCGACAAACCCAAGTTCTCTCACATCACTCCACTGCTGTGTGCACTTTACTGGCTTCCTGTAGCTGCTCGCATCAGATTCAAAACCCTGATACTCACTTGCACAGCAAGAAATGGACCAGCCCCTCTCCACTTAAGTGAGCACTAGTTTACATCTCTTATTGTAATGCATTGTAAAGCTCTTATATTGTGTATAATTGTGTATCTTTCTTTCTTTCTAGGTATTAGTACTGGTTTTGTTCTGACAGTGTCTGAACTAAACAGTATTTTGAACTCTAACCTGTCTGTACTAGTTGAGATAATTCTCTCACTGTTGTACGTTGCTCTGAATAAGAGAGTCTGCTAAATGCTGTAATTGTAAATTAAAACGACAATGTTCTGATATGACTGTATATACAAGCTGTGTGTGCCCATGTGTTAGTAATTAGTGCCCTTACACACAACAGAAACCAGTCATGACGTGCCTAACATGTGTGTTTTGTGGGCTTTTTGTATTATTGACTTAAACCATAGACATTATACTGTGCACTTAGACACCGCATTGACTGAGTTGGCCCGCTGATGTAACGTAACTGTGTGTCCGCCATATTGGAGGAGACAAAGCTGCACTGTGAACTAATACAAGTGAATGGACTGAACTTCATAAAGTTATTTAAGCTAGTGCATTCATTCACACATTCAGATGTGCACTAATATACACTTTTTTTAATGTGTATAAAAAATGTATAAAAAAATTTTGTTTTCAAAATGTTAGAATGGCCAAATACGATCAAAAACAACCAGTCTTACCTGTGAAAGGTAATCCTATGTGATCCCGTTTTGACTGTAAAATGGTTCGAAAAACTAAAACTAAACCAGAGTGCAGCATCATTCATGTTATTTTGGTCGCTTTTGTCCCCTCCAATATGGAGGCGACGTTGACACACGAGTCAGCGCTCAATGCGGCGTCTAAGTATATAATGTCTATGACTTAACAGGTACAAAAACCTGCAGTAATGACAACGTTCACTCACAGCTCTGACGTCACGTCTTTGGTTCCGCTCGCGCTTCATTTGCTCACATATGCTCGAGACGTCGTCAGGACTCTTCAGCTGTAAAATAAACTTTTCAGCCAGTTTAAAACCAAATACTTCTAAGTTTTTGTGTGGCTAAGCTGTTTTGACATCAGTGGTAAGACAATGAACATAAGCCAGGTCTATGGCTAACAGCTGTAATGAAGTATTAGCTAACATGCTAACAGAAAACTTGACGTGAAGTTGGGTATTATTTTCTCTCTCACACCAGTTTATGCTGTTGTTTCAGGTCGAAATATGGCATGTGCTTCACTACAGAACTTTGTTTCCATATCTGATTTAAGCCCAAATACAACACACCCGGTGAGGCTGTTTGCTTGAGACGTGTTAGCCAACGAAGCTAGCGATTACTAGGATAACGGTCATGTCTGTTATGACCAGAAGTAAGGAGAGGACTCTGTAAAAAGTCAGCATAGGAGCTGAAGCCTTAGCTTTCCCTAGTCAGTATAGGAGCTGAAGCCTTAGCTTTCCCTATCTTTTAGTTTCATTCTTTGTCTAAAATAAGTAAAATAATACAGTACAATGTAATCCAATAATATAAAAATAAAAAGTCAAAAGTATGGACAAAACCAAAGCACTCAATTTGCTTAAACAAACAGAACAGTATGAGAATAGTTATCATTTAATTGAGGACAGCACGTTGGTAGAAATAACGGCATTGTCATCAGAATTTTTTAATCTATTAAAAATACATCAAACAGTCCAAACATGGATACAGACTTTTAGCCCAAAAAGATGCAATCCTAAATATGATGTCTAATTCTATTTGTTTATTAAAATTTTGTGTCTTTTAGAATGTGATTGGGGTTATTATTGCAAAGACTGATGCAAGAGGATTTCCAGACAGACGAAGTTAGTGACTTCATAACTGTTTTATTTATTCATTCATTTCCTCTTGTATACCACAGTGTCGCTTTAAAAACTGAAATTGATGCATAAAATTTATTTTTATCTTTTGTTTTACATTGGTTGAGAATGAACTTTCCTTAATGATGCCTAAAATCTATATAAAATGACCTGTATTTATATGGGTTAACAAAAATGTTTTTGTTTGCCTTTTTAATTGCAGATGTTGGATCTGAAAGATTCACTTTTGGCTTCACTATTAAAGACTCTCAAGACCATTTCATCAATGTGTCTTCGTGGGGCAAAGAGGAGTATGTTCAAGGGCTTTGTAGCCGGTACAGAATTGGTGATTGTGGTGAGATGTGTAACTGAATTCTTAAATAATTCAGCTTTGTTTTGCTGCATACACAATGTGGAGTTGGAACATAGTGCAATTCTTTCCTTTTTTAGTTATCATTGAAAATCCCCTTGTTGTTACCAAAGATCCTGAGAAAGAAGATAGATTCTGTCCTTCAACTCCAAGGTAAAATATCACATACTTCTACAAGATATGTAATTAATCTTTACTGGTATGCATTATACTGTTCATATATGACACCAATAATCGTAGTTGTTAAATAAGTAATATTGACAATCTAGTGGCACACTTTTTAAAACAAAACATACATGTTAAGCAATAATGTTATGCAAACTTGCTCAAAGGCAAAATATTTTTATATTATAAAAAAAAAAAACTTCATTTCTTTCAGTTTCTACAGATTGCTGGTGACAGAAGCTCATTCAGCCATAAGGATTTGTTCAGATTTAGAAACAGAGACCAGGCTCCTGTCTCTTTACCACATACCAGTAAAGGACTCACGAGACTTTTATTCACTGGAAGACATTATTGCAAATGGGCAAAGTCTGGATGGAAATTTCATTAACATTCTAGCTGCTGTGCAATCAGTAAGAAACATCTCACCATTATATAAATAATACATGTAAAAACCACTTTGAAAACTTTTTGTAAATCAGGCTTCAATTTATCTAATAAAGGTTGGAGAGCCAAAGTATTTCACTACTTCAGATGGACGGAATGGACAGAGACTCGAGATCAGGCTTTTTGATGAAACATCTGCATACTTCCCTTTAATATGGTATGTATGCCTTAAGTAAGAAAAATAAATGAACTTGAGATAGAAACAGTATGGCAGCTGGATAGTAGTGCATGATAACTTAATTTTAAGTACTCATTTTAACAGAATGGTTCAGCAAAGTGGTTAACTTGTACTTCACAGTAAGTCATTCTGTTAACTATACCACACTGGCAAGTCTGTGTGACCGTAATTAAGACCTTGGTTTAAAAGGGTTTTGGGAATGCATTTTTTATAGAAATCATTGGGCTAATTGAGTGACTATTAATGTTTGTTAGCCTCATAGCTTCACTTCAAAACAAATTGGAAAACATGGCTTACCTGATTGACTACATTCATTTTATGTAAAAGAAATTGACAAAATTATTCCTTTAAAGCTTAATAAACTTGAAAGAAAAATATCAAATCAAAATCGAAGTTGCAATATCATTACCATAAAGTACGATACTCATGCCATCAGCAAAACTGACATTTTCATCAAAATAATATTTTATTTGTCCTTAGTATTATTCTTGATGTAATTCACAGCTGGGATCGTGAGACAATTCAGGTTGTGCTAACACTGACACCACGAGAGACAGGTATAGACATTTTTTACATGACTGTATGATGCATTTCATTATGTATATACAGTAGATTCTGTTATGTAAGAGAGGTATTTGATTATATATAGTGCTCTTCATTGTGGATGCTCGCATCAACTTTGATACTTTCCGGAACAGTATGATAGCAACAGCTACCACAAAAACAATCATTACCATCAATCCTGGTAAGGAGGCTCTACTAAATTCCTAAAGTGTCTTTCATCAAAACTACATTTAGAGATTCAGTGAAATTTTTTGTTGAAATGGGGTTACACCTAAAAAAGGTCTTTTTCTTTTGAATGTGTAGATACGACTGAAGCCAACCAGCTATTCAGTTATGCAAGGGAATTATCAGAAAGTGGACAGCTAGATGAGCAAGATACAGAATTGACTGATAACATTCCTTGTAATTGAAAAACAAATTATGCCTTACATATATATTATAATGAAACAGCAATACATCATATATTGAATCTGTGCTGTTTCATTTTGTTTCTCAGTGGAGTCTATTACTGATGTGTTGACAGTGAAACAAATTAAAGACAAATCCAACAACAAAAAAGACACCTTCCATGGTGTGATATATGCATTCATCACAACTCTAGGATTAGATTCCACCATTTCCAGAATTATTCGCAGTAGGTGGTAAGTCTGAAATGGTTGGTAATCAAACACAGCCTGTTTGGTGACACCCATGTTAACCACATAATTTCTAAATCATGTGTATCCTCATTTGTAGCTCTAAATGCAGGTTTCAAGTCAATGAGGAAGTTGGTGTCTGCACCAACACAGCATGTCCAAACCAAGGACAACCATTGGAAGCCACTGTAGGCTTTGATATATTGGTGGATATCAGTGATCACACTGGAACTCTGAGTTCTTGCAGTCTGTCAGGCACAGTTGCTGAGAAAACACTGGGATGCACTGTGAGTACAAACAAGGAAAATTGTATTGTTTAGTCAATATCCCTCATGTACATTTTAACACTAACTGTAATGAATACAGTTAAAAAAATAACTGGTGGTCAGACATTGTGAAATAGAGATGTCAGGACTGACACTAAATTAATTATTTCAGAAAGGTTTTTCTGTTGACTATATAAAATCATGAATTTACACTAAAAGTAGTACATTTGAGAAACAAATGTTTCCCTTATCATTCATCAAACAGAATAGGCTTTACTTTGACAATATCAATGTTGTTTCTTAGGTTACGAAGTCTCCTTGTGTAAAGAGTAATATCCCTAGTAAATAGCTAAACAAACTGTAGATGCATGTTTTAAGGATTTCCCTCATTAGCAGAGATTGAGCTGAGGCTTTTTCTCAATGGGACAGAAATATGTCATTTATTAAAATATACAGTCAACAAATAACCACAAATTGTACAGAACAAAAGTATACATTTGTGTTAGTCTATTAAAACGTATCCTACATCTAACTGAAATGTTGAGTCATGACCTAAAGATTGTTAATGAAATAAATAATATGAACAAACTATATTTTCTACTATTCTAAATTCAAATATCAAAATGTGAATTAATTTGGAATAGCAACAACAGTAATGATAATGATAACAAAGCAACACAACATTAAATGTTAAAAATTATGATTAATATTTTTATTTATTATTACTATTGCTTGCTGAGCACCACTGTATAAAAGGATAAACTTATTAACATTGGATAATTGCAAGTAGCCCTCAGCAGTGCAGTGTAAATGCATTTTCTCTGAAAATGTGCATTTGTTTAGTATGTAAGAATGTTTGAAGCTGATTTTTTTGGTTTGCTAATTTTAGCCTGGTTATCCATGGTATAGCATGGATACATATCATGAAACATTATTCACATATTCATTTTTATACAGGTACTCAGTCATAGATCCTGACCAAAAGAAAAAAAAATACAAAACAAACTTTGTTTCCATTTCAGTCTGAAGAGTTTGTGTGTCTCTCAGAGCATCAGAGGATGGCAATGAAGTGGAGATTTCTGCTAGAAAGATGCAAAGTTTATCTGAAGGTGAAATATTCTTCAATTAAATAAATGTGCCATCTCACAATTTTATTGAAATCACCAATTTAATCTCACAGTCACACATGTCTAGCTTTAGACAATGTTGCACATCACAATAATATAAATTTTCATTTTAAAGATCTTTTTGAGCTTTTACTTAATCCAGCTTGTGGTGTCTTTTTAATTTCAGGTTTTTCCATCTACTAAAAACATACTTGGCATGAGGGCAAATGTCCTTTCTTGTACACTTGCTGATCCAGTGGAAGTGAAGCAAAGCATGTCTGCCCTGCCCATCTGAGCATGTGTCTGGACTGATGTGGAGCAGAAAATATGAAAAAAAATAATTGTCACAAACCAGTCAAGATTCATGTTTAATCTAAAAGCAGTGCATTATTTGCAGTTTATTATTGTTATATACTTGTGCTTTTTGTTATTTACTTGTTCAGTAATTACATGTTTAATAAATGTTCTTCACAAATAAATCTAAAATTTTACCTTCCAGTTTCTTTTTCATTTGCTCAAAGCGGAACCTTTTATTGTGTTCCGTGTTTCAGTGGGGACGTGTGCAGTGTGGTCATCCGCCTGTGATTGTAAATAATGTGGATTTAGTTGTTAGCGTTTTAGTGTTCTTTACGTACTTGGATTTTGTGGTGAATCTGTGTACAGGTAAGAAAGATCTACGTTCTTGTTTATAGATTTCTGGTAACTGCATTAACGAAACGTCATTAATTTAACATGCAGCAGCATGGAGATCGAGCATCTGTCAAATCTTGTATTTTTTCAGCTGTCTGCGGGTCAGGACTTGTGTCCATACGGCAGGTTTAACCATGAACGTGAACCAAGGCACAGTCGGCAGTGACCCAGTGATCCTCGCCACCGCTGGATATGATCACACAGTGAGGTTCTGGCAGGCACACAGTGGCATCTGTACTAGAACTGTCCAGCATCAGGACTCCGTATCCTTTTATCTGAGAAATGTGTGAGTACAAACACCGACTGCATACTTAACCGTTTGGAGTCTGAGGGTATTTCAGACACTAATGTAATCTGACATGGCTTGATTTATTTTATCAGATGTGCCGATATATTGTGAAAAAACACTAAACATTTTTACCCAAGACTTTTGAGCTCAGACCTGAACAGAGGTGTTTGTTATACACTGGTCATTACAGTGTGTAGGTTTCATTTCTAAAGCTTATGAAATGTGAGGTATACTGTCTTTACCTCAGCCAGTAACCCTACATTGAATATGAGATAGGTGAGAGGTCTTTGTTCAATAAATATTCCACGGCTGCTCTAACTCACCAATAGTATGTCCAGAATTACCATGTCATTATATGAATGACAGAGCATGCCTTTTTGCGGGAAAATATGTGGAGCTCTCTGACTCGCTTTCATAAACATGTCTTTGCTTATTTAAGCTCCTCTCACAAATATCTAAAAACATATTTAAATTCAAGATATATATATTTGAAAAGTAGATAATTTAAGGCAGGGACCATTTAAGGACGTCCTCTTCTTGTGGGGAAATATGTGCAATCACGGGCCACAGACTCGTATCCCTATAGTAGTACTATAACCGTTTTTTGGTGGTCATGGTACAACACTGCATCAGCTCTGAAAATGTACTCAACTGGATTTTTAATTTATTTTTTAAAGGCCCATTTAGTGTGAAAACTGCAAGCATGGCAACCTTGAAGTTCCCATGTTGGGCTATGAGTTGAGCTACTTCGTAGCCCTTGTAGCATTTTCTTGCACTTGTTAGCACAAAAAAATGGTTTTGTTGAGCTGACAAGTTTGCTGCTAGTTGTTTCACCTTCTAGTCTTGTTCAACACCAGTGCATAACCTGAAAGTGATGTTTCATAATGTCACTTAACATTATACTTCTTTATTACAGTTTCATGACACAAACAAATTTTTCTGTCTGAACTCAGTGTAAAAAAAAATTACAACCTGCCTGAAATATTCTGCGTTATGTTTATTTATTTTTTGGACTAACTAGGAGCTCAGGAACATTAATGTAGGTGTAACGTAACAACGTTAAAGTTTTGATGTTCAGATGTTAACAGTTTGCATTATGGGGAAAAGGAAATGTGTAGTGTTTTCAGTTAGTTTCATGTGATAGTGACACGCAGTGTTCAAACTAGGACTAGTACTAAAAAACTATTTTTTTTCAAAACCTGTTTAATAGCAGAATTATTTATTATTATTATTATTATTATTTATTTTCCAAAATACCTTGTGGGCCATTCCAAAAATGGCAGTGGACCAGATTTTGGACATGCATGTTTTAAGTTTTCCGGGGTATAATTTCTTTTGTTTTTAGGATAAAATCTTGCTGAGTTATACAAGTTATATAAGTTTTCATTAATATGCCACCAGCGGGAAAGCCGACTCCAGAGGGTGTTAAGACTGGCATTTTCATATCTTCGTTATTTCCACTTGAATAAAATCTTTGCAGTTTCGTCCCTTTGCTCTTTTTAGTAAACATTGTGTAGATATGACAATATTAAGTAATATGTTTTATGTATTAAAAGATTCAAGCAAATACAGAGCATATTTTTGTGTACATTTCATATGATATTAACAGGTTGTATAAACTGTAGCATAACTTAACTCCATCATCAGCAGGTGAATTCATTAGAGGTAACACCTGACAGGAGCATGATTGCAGCAGCTGGTGAGTTAAAGAAAATAATTTCTTTATTAATATATATAGAATAATAAATATGAACTTCATGAAATAAAAAATTTTGTTGTCTTTTTCAATTCTCAGGTTATCAGCACATACGCATGTATGATCTAAATTCAAACAATCCCAACCCAGTAATTAATTATGATGGTGTTAGCAAAAACATTACATCAGTCGGCTTCCATGAGGATGGCAGATGGATGTACACTGGAGGAGAGGACTGCATGGCACGTATATGGGATCTGAGGTGCTAAAGATTTACTACTGTTTTATCCATGAAATTTATTTTAAATGTTTAAAGATGCATAATTCAAATGATTTGACATTAATTGTATTCACATAGGTCGAGAAATCTCCAGTGTCAGAGGATCTTCCAGGTCAATGCACCTATTAATTGTGTGTGCCTGCATCCCAATCAGGTAAGAGTGTGTTTAATACACTTTCAGCTTTGTGTTAATGCAGTAGCATTGATTGACTTGTGTTGGTTTTAACCTATAGAGGGAGATAAAACTCATTCATGTTTTTCTTGTTTCACTTTTTAAAGGCTGAATTGTTTGTTGGGGACCAAAGTGGTGTGATCCACATCTGGGATCTTAAAACAGATCACAATGAACAGCTTATCCCAGAACCAGAAGTGTCTGTCAATTCTGTGCACATTGATCCTGATGCTAGTTATATGGCTGCTGTCAATAGTTCAGTAAGTGTCTTTGTCTTGTTTAATCTGCTCCACACTGTGATCTTTGTCTTATATGCATGACTGTTGTAGACTGTTATTAAGTGACTAACTATTTGAGTGTTTGTGTCCCACAGGGCAACTGTTATGTTTGGAATTTGGCAGGAGGAATTGGCGATGAGGTGACACAACTTATTCCCAAAACCAAAATTCCTGCTCACAAACGTTATTCTTTGCGCTGTAAATTTAGTCCTGACTCTACGTAAGTACAGCCAGAATAGTAATTTTAAAAATAATGTGCTTAATTCCACTTAATTCCTCAAAGTAGGGCAACTGAGCTGTTATAACTTATCATAATTATGTTTTAGATTGCTAGCCACTTGTTCTGCTGACCAGACCTGTAAGATCTGGAGAACCTCTAACTTCTCACTGATGACAGAGTTGAGCATTAAGAGCAACAACCCTGGAGAGACATCTCGTGGTTGGATGTGGGACTGTGCTTTTTCTGGAGATTCACAGTACATTGTCACAGGTGAGCATGCTAAATAAACACAGATCATATGTAATATTGCACTGGGTTTAGGACATCTTGATAAAGCATGGGTGGTATGCATTAACCAGGCATACAAACCTAGTCACACATTTACTATGGCTTGTATATAAAAAAACAGTAAATATTTATCTGGATCATACCTATGCATTTTAAGCATGATTGCACAAAGGTGTATAGTGATATTAGTCTTGTCAGGCAGTTTTGCTAATTTCTATGGCCTTAGATTAGAGGTAGTGTCTCAAAGGTGTATTGTTGAGAGATTATCAATATTCCTTAACAATAGTATCAGTTGTAGCAGCTAGACTAAGGCACAAATGAAAGAATTGTCAATACAATAACACTCTTCATCTTACCTTAATCGTGGTAGATGTGTACAGTGGTGCTTGAAAGTTTATGAACCCTTTACAATTTTCTACATTTCTACAAAAATATGACCTGAAACATCCTCAGATTTTCTAAAAGTTGATAACGAGAACCCAGTTAAACAAATGAGACAAAATATTATACTTGGTCATTTATTTATTGAGGAAAATGATCCAATATGAAATATTTGTGAGAGGCAAAAGTATGTGAACCTTTGTTTTCAGTATCTGGTGTGAAGCAATAACTGCAACTAAACATTTCTGGTAACTATTCTTTAACCATTCTTTGGTAGAACAACTTGTGTACTTAGGGTTGTTGTCTTACTGCATGACCCACCTTCTCCTGGGATTATGCTGGAATGCAGTGCTTTTGTTTCTCCAAACATAACACTTTTCATTTACGTCAAAAAGTTATATTTTGGTCTCATTCGTCCATAAAACATTCTTACAATAGTCTTCTGACTTGTCCATGTGATCTTTAGCAAACTGCAGACAAACAGCAATGTTCTTTTTAGAGAGCAGTGGCTTTCTCCTTGCAACCCTGCCATGCACACCATTATAGTTAGTGATGAGTGAGTGATGGTGGACTCATGAACATTAACATTAGCAAATGTGAGAGAGGCCTTCTCTCAATCACAATCTGTCTGTCTGTGGATTGGTGGAGTCTAAATGCTTTAGAGATGGTTTTGTAACCTTTTCCAGCCTGATGAGCATCAACAGCTCTTTTTCTGAGATCTTCAGAAATCTCCTTTGTTTGTGGCATGATATACTTCCACAAACACCTGACTCTAATTTCACCTTCAAATTAACTACTAACCCTAGAGGTTAACATACTTTTGTCACTCACAAATGTGTCACATTGGATCATTTGCCTCAATAAATAAATGACCAAGTATAATATTGTTGTCTCATTTGTTTAACTGGGTTCTCTTTATCTCCTTTTAGGACTTGTGTGATAATCTGATGATGTTTTATTGTAGTTTATGTTTATGTAGAAATATAGAACATTGTAAAGGGTTCATAAACATTCAAGCACTATTTCAAGCATATGTCTCATATTTCTAACAGACATGTCTGAAACAAACGATATAAAAAGAAAAATTTTAATCTGCAAAAAATAATTTTTTGCATTAATCAATGTATATTTGACTTGCATTGATCAATTTCATATTTTGTCTTGGAGAAAGGACTTTTTGTTTGTGACAATACTGTTATTCTGCTCCCACTACATTGTTTCAGTGTGCCTTTCCACCTCTGTGCAAATTTTGCCTTTCTAAGCCTGTAGAAAGAAATATTACATTTCTCCATACTGCTAATGCAGGTAGAATTATTCCCAGTTTTTACATTTCCAACAATTTGTATATTTATATATACATTAAAAATACTGGATATTGACAGCAGGTAAGAATTCACTCATCAATGCATCTCTAATTCATATGCTTCTTTTTGGCTATATGCAGTACATTTTAGCCCTTATTTTTTATTGTATATAAGTGTAATGGCTTTAAAATTTCAGTATAAAACACATCTACAATGCATGATTGCCGTAGTTCATATTCCATATGAAGATAACTTTTAATAATTCATAGAGTCAGGGTGGTACAAAATTGATTATTTAATAAGTAATAAGTATAATAATAGTAATAAGTTAACTATAGTTGCCAAATGTTTTACCTTTTTTAATTTTATAGATTATCTCTGGTAAATACTTGGGATTAGAATTAATGTTGTACCTTTTTTATTTTTTCTGGTTTCAAGTTTTTCAAGGCTTTTTGATCTGCAATATTTAAAAATTATTTCCAGCTTCTTCGGATAACCTGGCACGTCTGTGGTGTGTGGAAACGGGGGAGATCAAGCGGGAATACAGTGGCCATCAGAAAGCTGTGGTGTGTTTGGCTTTCAATGACAGTGTGCTTGGTTGATTTAGAAACAAAATCTGACACTATCTACCATAACAGATATGTATAATGTAATAAAAAGAACTTAATTAGTTCTTTACCGTTTTACCTATCACTGAGTCATTATGTCTTTATATTAACCTGGATTTATAACCAAATTAAGTGATGTTACACAGTGGTTATACAGAATATAGAATGGGGTGCTGCATCATTATGATAGTAAAGCTGAATGAGGATGTTTTGATTGATATTGTAATGTACTGTTGCATTTGTACATTAGTAACACTGGGCAAATTGTGTGAATATCTGTAGTTTATAATATCATGTAAATGTCTGATTTATCAGCCCACTTGAGAAAGGAAGCATCAGAAAGTACAATACAATAATGCACTCCACGGAAATTTCAGTGATTCATCAGAGGGCCTGTTTATGACATACAGAGGTTCTAAGCATGTTTATGGAAAGCTTTGTTGATAAATATTTTGGTAGAGCACACAGACTGGGATTGTGTGGGTACTCTCTAATGTTCTCTTAAATTCACACTGTTCTAGAATATTCCCTCCTATTCCCATTTACGGAAATGTTCTCCCATATTCACATTGTTAAACTTTATATCCTACTCACACATGTTCATTTTATCAGTTCTTTTAAAAATATTTTGAATATAACTGTCAGTATTACTGTTAGTGTCTGTTAGGTTGGTGTACTTTGGCCTTTGAAATCTAAAATTAACAACATATAATTGACCTGTATGTTTATGCTTGTTTTTTGTACAACAATTGTGAAATTGCACAAACTTTACAGAACATTGGCAGTAGTTGTATATTCAGTCTTTCAGTTTTAAATGCTACACTACTGAGCTGGAGTTACAGTTGAAGCCTAATGTTTACATACACATAGGCTAAAGACTTTCAAACTCAATCTTTCACACTCCACACATTTGTGTCACCATGCATTTATTTTGCTGTGTATTTTGGGCATCTACTTTCATATAAAAAGGTCATTTAAAAAAATCTGAATTTTTCATACACCAAGTTGAATTTGTATATGCAGATTCCAGAAATTAATGCCATGCCTTTTAAAACTTCTGCTAGTCTGACTGCCAGAATACACACACTTATTGATTTGAACGAAAATGTAGCTTTAGGCTACAATATCCCTAGTAGGCTTTTTGCAAATATTTTGTAAACTGGTTTATCCTGGCAATAGTTGCTGTGAATGTATTTGTGATTGGAGCTTGAATAGGCCAATTTTGCAGTCCTACTAGTACCACTTAAAAAAACTAAAAGCATTTATTGTTAAGAAAGTATTTGGGCATGTCTAACAATAGATTTTAATGTTAATGTTAAGGTTAATTTTTATTCAACTTTAATTGTAATTTAAATGTAATATCTACTTTCAACCAACCTTGCATCTCTATGTTATTAGTGTTATGACTACTGTTTGATGACAGGTGGTCATATGGTTATACAGATTTATTTGTTCTGCATTGTTTTGAGAATGTTTGTATGACATAAATGATCTGGCCCTAACTTTAACTATTAATGGGTGCACTCTTCTAGTTCACTTCCCTGCTATAAATATTTTTAAACAAATTTAACATCATTTAAAAAGATTGAAATTCAAAGAGGAAAAGATAAATATTGGTTTACTATATTTTGCCTTGTCTGCTATTTTTCCAGATCTGAATAATTTGTAAATAAAATGTTTGCCAGTGAAATGCATTATTTTATATTTCCGTAGATAATTGCAGCCTCTGTTAGTAAATCCAGACACATATACCATATTTCGGGATGTCTGCATTTTTGAGAAATGCCTTTGGAAAGAAAGTATGTGCACACTCAAGAGAAATGAATCATTCAGTATAATGGTTCTTTATTGTAGACCAACAGTGCTTTGTTACTCATTTGCATCAGGTTACAAGAAATACAAGCAGCAGTGGGTCTCTGAGTTGAATAATATTGAAAGAACTTGAGGATTTTACACAGAAGGTGATGAATAAGACTTTGCAGATAACATCTGATGCTTCTGATCACCTTGTCAGAGTTGATGTCTTTTATTAATGTGTGGCTTCTCCACTTTCTCTCAGCCATTGTGACACAGATGCTCCTCTATAATAAAGTCCAAGAGAAGGGACACTTTCCCTACTGTGTGTTCATACAGTCTCAGAAGGGAAGCTCATTCTGGCAGGTAGTAGAAACACACAGACACACAAATGTTGTTGGGGAAGCAGATGTCAATGCAGAAGTAAATTAATCTTTTTTGGGGACCTACAAGGAGAGGAGAAAAGCTCTGATCAGAATGGTGGAATTTTGAGTGCTGATATCAATCCCAGAAACACCACACTTTCCAAGACTTGTTCCTGTTAGTCACTAGAACTCAGGAAAAGGTCACAACTGGAGTGCTGGATTATGTTTCTTGGTCACATTTTGCTCTTTAAAGAGCTCCTCACTATACACCCCTGTTTTTGGCTGCTTCTGCAGTACAAACCTTCCCATTATCATATTTTTGTGCTTATGACCAAGTAACATCACAAAAGAAACAAAGCTTTTCAGGACCATGGAAGGGTAATAACTAATTACATTCACTCACTATGTTAAATGACGTCTAATTTTCCAGTGACAACACTTACTTCTTCAGTGTATTTATGAAGACATTTCTCAGCTCTGCTAATCACATTGAATTCTTAGTTTCTTTTTGGTGGATAATTTCATTCTAATCAGTTGGTTCAGCATCTGAGATGTTTTACTGTGGATCAAACTTTTTGGACCGAACAATAACGGTTCCTATGCTAATAGATGCTGACTGGAACAAGATGTTCCTCTACAGTTCTAAATATATACTGGAGGAGCTTTTTTTAACCAAGGCTAGATTTTCTTCTAGACCGATTTTACTTGTCAAGCCTAATTAATAGACTACAAAAATAGACTAAAGTGACTCTATAGATTGTCAGTCATACTAGGACCTTGTTTTGGTTTGTCCTTTGTTCCTTTCAGTATTTTTAAATATGTAAAAAAAAGTCTTCTCTGTGATAGCATTCAGCCAGTAGTGGTGTGAGTCCTGTCAATTCTATGGCAACCCTAGAAATGAGGGTAGAACACTTGATTCGTAGCTTATATATGTGGTGTTGTCTGTTTTATAAGGATATTTATAAATCAGCCCTCGTTATGATTCAGTCAAACTGCTGGACAAACAAACTTTCCCTGTGGATCTGGAGAGCTTACCATCAGCTCTCCTGGTCCAGTACACAGGTCCTTGCTGACAGAGGGCCTGCAGAGGTTCCTGGAGTGTCGAGGCTTCCACACGACTACCTGCCAAAACGCCCAGAAACTCAGTGTCTCTCTGAGTGTTGTTTCCCACCACCCAGAGCTGAGTCACCTGAAATAACACACCACACACAGTATCTTAATGCATATCAGTACAAGGTCAATTATGGCTACTTGATGACTTACAAATGCACTTATTAGTAGTACAAGAAGACACTGCAGTTCTCAGTGCCATAACAATTGCATCTTCAGAGCCTTGGCTGCTTTTGTCCAGCATGAAAAAGCATTTGTAATAACACCATTTAATCCATTTTGAGATCAGATAGGCGCTGTATGTTAGTGGCATAATGCTTCAGTGAGCATGGTAACAAGCAGTTTATACCTATCAATAGCTCATTGTGCTCATAAAACAGAGATATTTGGTCCAAAAGGGCTCCTGAATGGGATGAGGCTTCTCCTCTAGTGAGCAGATTGAATTACCCAAAGTTTTCTAATGGCCTTAATGAAGTGCAATGATGCAAAGGTCTAAACTCACTCCAAGATTTTAAGTGGTCTCTATCTGGACAATCATACATGTCAAGTGAACTGTAACAACCCGTCCATTCTGTGTGGATCATAACCCACCACAGAAACACCTTGTTAAGTGCTGAGAGAAGTGTGTCCAGCACAGGTCTCCCCCTGTTAACGGGAGGGCTGTCTTTCTTCCCAGTAGTGACTTATAAGAGGAAAAAAGCCAACAGAGTGGCTATTGTGCACTCTGTGGTCCCATCCTGTAACAAGATCCATGGAAGGCAGATCAGATGTGCTAAGGAATTCAGACAACAGCTAGGCCAAGCTCGCCTGAACCTGTGCGGTCCATTACTCCTTTTCTGGAGTCACAGAGGAGAAAGCAGCCAAAAGAGCTTTCTAATCAGCTCAGGAGCACTGGGGGTGGCGCTGTGTTCAAGTGTCACTCAGCTTGCCTGCTAACATAGCATAGCGGCATTTAGCCATGAGTACACAGGGGCATAGACCTTATTCTGCCCTGCCAATACAATATGCTGCAAGAACTCCGACGCTAAATACTTAAGATTAGAAATAAGAGTTGCAACAGTGGGGGCAATATACAGTATACAGTGTTAGACAATCACGGCTGTCTTTTGGTCACAAGCATGAACAGAAGTCATGACATACAAAACAACCTATCAATGAATTTCAAGCTAATTTTAAACAAGTTGAAAAGAAGAGTATTCATGGTTAAATCAGAATATATCACAGCTGGTGTGTAATTAACTTGGCCTGGGACATCACAGATGCCAAGTGACTGGGTTTTCTGTGCATATACATAAGCGAGCACACCAGTCAGTTGTATCAGAGTGCACGATTGACAAAGCATGTGATTTGACTGATGTCCCAAAAGGCATATTAGTGTGTTGGGTTAAGGGTGATAGCATATTGGAAACTGCTCACTTTGTGGGATGTTCTAGTGCTGCAGTAGTGAAGGTGTATTGAGAATGGATTTCTTGTACACTGAGCGCCTCCAAATGGAATAACAGTGGTTCCCTACAGGCCTTTGATGCTAGAGGGAAGTGACGACTCCGGTGACTGGTACAGAGCAACCGACACATCACAGTGGACCAGTTAATGGTAATAATGGTAAAATATATTACCGGTTGCTGTGACTCATTGAGAAAGACGTGCATATTGTCATAATCAGATGTGTCCATTTGGCGAAGAAAGCAGGTATCCTGGTGGTCAGGCTTGTAGCATATTAACCCCTTGGATGAAGAAAATAAATAACATGAGCTTTCTGAAGAAACCTGTTTTGATTCCTTGAAGTTCTTTTGCAGTCACAAAAAGATCTTACCTGTTTCATGTCAAAGAGAACTGTAGAGGTGTCGTTGGTTTGAGAGGTTACATGATATGTCACTATACTGTTGTGTTTATCCACTAATGCAGACTGGTTGATCAGAGCAGCAGGATGATCAGGAACGGTGGTTCGGACGACCTGCAACAAAGACTGTTTGGAAAAACTTTATCCTTTGGTTTTATGGTGTCTACTCAACACAAACATATATTTACATTTAATACATTAACATACATGACATACACACGTTAACCCAAAATCTTTTAATATCATACTCATTAGTAATAAATACACAAATATGCCCACAAGTCTATTCTCATTTTAAATCTGATTTGCAGTGGATGAGCAGCTTACCTGTGTTTCTGGCTGGAGAGCTAACTTCCCAGTGACAATGAGGGCAATGATGATGATGAGCAATGTGGCACTGAGGCTGCCCCACAACACTCTGTGAGGAAACCTGGAGGAGCCTATGGGGCCACAATGCTGAGACAAGACCACAGCAGACACATAAACATCAGCTTCTCAACCAGAATTTGCTATTTTTCATTTCTGAGCTGTTTCACTTTTGAAAGTACTTGATTTAAAATGAGCAGCCTAAACATTGTGCAATTGATTTCCTGATTGTAATGTTCCTTTGGGGCTACATTTCATACTTACATGGTGGTTCTGTACATTGAAAGTGCCCCAAAAGGACAATTTTTAAAGAGCGCCCATATCACATTTATTAATTTTTTAATTTATTTTTATTTTTTGCTAAAACACGTCGAAGCCCAGAATTATTTAGGAAACTTTATTCTTAAGAGTGTACAGTGAAAATATATAAATATTTAAATATGTAATTGTACCAAAGTTTTAGCTGCTAACATAGCTTCTATTGTATTCTAACTATACTTGTATTCCAGAGAGAAACATGCCAATTTACAGAATAAAAGCAATATATAAAGCTTCACAGAATCTCACCATGCATTGTGGGTCCTCCAAACTGGTTTCTGAGCGTTTCCAGCACCTGACCATTCTCACTGCATCTATTTGCTTCGCCTCAAAGTCCCTGTCTCTCTCTTCTCTGCATCAGGCTCTGTTCATGACCAGGTTTGACCAAGAAAGCCTGTTGTATACCTGCCCAGTTCCTCAATGCCATTCTTTTACCCCCCAACCCCCACCACCCACCACCCAGTCACAAACCAAGAAGTCCAGCCCTCTGGCTGCTACCCCACCCTGGACAATAGACAAAGGCGAGAGGCAAGGTTTTTTCCGTGGACAGGGCTTGTCATCGCACAGAGTCAGTTATTTTACCCATCCATTGCTCTTGGCCAGTAGCTGCTGACTGCCCAAGGTGACTTTAACTTCAGCCACTGGTAATGATCATAGAAACATCACATAATTATAGGTAATAGTGCATGTATCTTGGCACTGCATATATTAGAATCAGTCAAGCTTTTGGTTCTCAAAAATAGGCTTATTTATTTGATCTCCACACGATGAGCACTTTGTTCAAGGCAAGACAAACAGAAATTGTTGCATATAAAGGAGTTGAGGTGACAAATGACAATTATCAAACTAAACTGTGACAAAGTACACTCTTCAATCTACAGACAAGCATCCTTTTTATCAAAGAAAAACACAAAACTCAAAAAAATGGTTAGGACTGAATGGTACTGCTCATTACAGCACTAAAACCTCTTAACATCATCCACAGTACAGATCAGTGGCCACCAACCCTGCTCCTGGCCAACTTCATATAGGCTTTAGTTTGCTCCTGAGCCACTGAATTACTGCCTTTAGAAGTTATTGACTGGCTGAATGAGATGTGTTAAGAGCTGGGTTGGAAGTGAAACCTACAGGAAGGTAGACCTCCAGTAGGAGGGATGCTGACCACTGGTATAAATCATCTAGTCTATAGGAGGTTGTTTTTCATGCCTGAGTATTTGGGTACATACAGAACTTATAAAAAGATGGTTTCTTTTTCATTCAACTTGTGTCAAATGTAGATGTGATAATGACTTGGTGTTTAAAGGGTTATGGTCAGAATTATTGTGTTCATATTAAAGAAAATAAAAGAAAGACAATTGGGAACAAAACGACAAAGACTATCAAACAAGACCATAATACCCTAACACTGTGTCTGGCAAAATGTACAGTGACAACAATATTAGGAAATATGAAAAGACAGAGGTAGTGCCAGTTGTTGGAGCATATTATTGAAACAGCTGATAGTACCTTTTAACATCGGAAACATACAGTGCTTTCCACTACAAATTATTTGTGTTCAGTATGTAAATGACTGATAGACGTGTACACATATCCATTCCCTTTTGTTCGCCTGTGTGTTGTACAAAACTAATCACTTATGAAGTCATCAAGCCTTAATTATTGTTTATTAATGACCTAGGTGAACTTATGGAAGAACATTAAATATTTATTTTTGTTCCATTAACTTCACTTTGGCTAAACCTTCCTTCAAGCAGGACACTTGATAAACCCGGTTAAAAATAAATACTAATATTTATCCTTGTAAGGCAGGTAAAATCTCTGCTATGCTATCAACATAGTAGTCAGGCACCATTCTTTGGCGATTTGGGCAGCCGCTCCTTTGGTGAGCCTCTGCATCAGCTAGTGTTGACACTCCAGTCAGGGTCAGCAGCGTCTTCAGGCCGCAGTTGGAGCCCAACATAATGTCCGTGTCCAGTCTGTCCCCAACCATGAGACACCTTCTAGGGTCCAAGCCAAACTGGTCAGCAACACATTCGAACATGAAGTTGCTGGGCTTCCCGACCACCTGAGCCTGCCGCTGGGCTGCCGTCTCCACAGCCTTCAGGAGACAGCCCGTCCCTGTAGGGGCAAAGGTCAATGGATGAGGGCATTAGCATGAATGAAGAAACAATACTTTAATGTTTGTAGTTGTAGACTATACTGCCCACCTCTGGGTGATACTGAGGTGCAGAGGTGAACAGTACATGCTTATAATTACACCAAGAATTAGTTAATACTCAAGTGAAACAATGATGGACTGAGTTATCAACACAGTCATTTTACTTTATTCTTTATGTATGTCTATGTAATTTCTTCAGCTGTGCTGCTTTGTGAAACAGCTGGAGATTAAGTATTTCATTTTTGAGGAAAAGTGCAACTTCAGTTCCTATATGGATGCTGGGTGTATTAGGAAGGTACAGTTCTTCTTTGACTTGTTATATTGTACAAAAACTCCTGTGGAAGTCAGTTTCCTTTAAAAAAAATCAGCAGAGACTGATTTTTTCCGCAGAATTATCTTAACAGTTATGTCATTGTTATTATTTTGAGATAATAGACAATACTGTCAAATATTGACATTGCAATTCACTTACTACTATTACTAGTAGTAGTAGTAGTAGTAGTAATAATAATAATAATAATAATAATGAAAATAGTTAAAAATCTAAATAAATAAAAATAATAATATTATTGACAATGATAATAATAACGATAATGATAATATTGAAAATAGTAAAAGTAATAATAATAATAATAATATTGACAATAATAATGGAGATGTTGAATGTTTTATTATAGTATATTATAGTACATGAATGTACATATATTCCTATCCCTGCTTGGTAGGCCACCTTCTACTATTACTTAAGCAGAACTCGGTAACTTGAGTCTTAGGTTACTCTGCCAGTCTCTTCCAGGTAAGACTGGGATGCCAACTCTGACAGCAATCTGAGAGATTCATTTAAAGTCATCATTGAGAAGATTTTAGTAGTAGAGCTTATTATGCTCACCTGGCACTGCTTTGCCCCCTTCCAGTGGCAGCCTGGTGTCCGTATTGGTGCCCACAAACTGGCACTCAGGATCACAGAGGTACTGCAGCGCCCTGTTCAGCTTCATGTAACTGAAATGCTCGTCGAAGCCCACCAGCACTGCTCGAACATCCGGGTCTAACGGCACGTTCGCCCAGTCACTCTGACCTCCAGACACGGGATCAGGTCCTACACCGACGGACTGGATCCCCATCGCCTCCAGCTCCTGCCGCATGGCCTGGCTCCCGATCAGATAGACCTTCCCCTGGAGTTCGCACACAGTTCTGAGGTAGACTGCGGAGCAATACGCCGTCCCAAACACCTCCTCTTCAGCCGCGTCGAAGCCCAGTCTGCCCAGTTTGTCTGCGTACATCTGACGCGTTTTGGTGCTGTTATTGGTGACGAAAAACACCTTCTTTCCGCTTTTCTTCAATGAGTTGATGACCTCGGGGGCGCCAGAGATGGCCTGGTCTCCTCTCCAGATCACACCATCGCAATCAAAAAGCACACTGTCCACACACTCAAGCAACTGTCCGACCAAAGCCCCGCTAAGCCGGCTACACTTAGACGCAGCCATTGAGAAACAGCTCAGAGTGACACAGCAACTCCGCTGAGACAAACACTCACACAGACGAGTCTTTATCTCCAAATACCACAACAGCTCAGACGACTAACTCAGAACACACACTGTGCAGAAACACAGCAGTGCTGACACCTAGCATAAGTGATTCATTCTCACATCCCGGTCTGACTGACTGACCTCACCGCTGTAGTCATCCCAGCACTTCCGCACAGCTTTAAAGACACAGTACAGCTGCACACGACCAGACCTGAACTCAACACACCACCAACAAAATACACTATTACAGTACATCAGTGTGGAGTCTGGAATATAGTTCTGAGGGACTTACTATTTATAACTCTGTGTTTGACTTAAAATTATATATATTTTTTTGTGTTATTCTATTATTGTAGTCTTTGCCTTTATATATTAAATTATGTTTACCATCCCAGTGTTTTTTTTAACTTCTAAACATATTACACCAAAATGCATAAAATCTCAAAACG
>BRDA01053992.1:18723-52667 GCA_036984385.1 Crenuchus spilurus | reverse complement strand
CAGGGCAGTACTCCGCCACACTGAAGGGGGGCGTACGTGAGCCAACGGGTGCTTGTTGCTGCTGTGCTTTTACGTAGAGGCGAGTGAGAGTGAAGAGCACGGAGGGTGCAGAGCAAATGCTGCTTTCTCTCACTGCTGTAATTGTAACGTTTTTTCTTATCTTTACGTACCTTTAATACCTTACATGTGTGTGAGAGTGTGTGTGTAGAATGCTGATGAGATATAAAATAACCGGTAGCCAATTGAATAAGCTCCCCTTTTGGGTTTATATATTTGTAAATTTGACTCTAAAGGAGTCAGTGCCTCACCAACCATGAACCTCACCGCACATCACTGGATATTTGTATGTAATGCAGGATTTGGCCTACATCGACAAACTGATGTAGATTTGCACAGATTAAATCCAGCTTTAGCAGAAGATCTATGCTAGCAGTTCTAGATCAGTGCTATGGAATTTGCCATTTGTATTGGAATCACAGAATTCGCCTATTCGGCTGTTCTTTGACAGACATGTTCCCCTCATCTCAGGGATTCTTGTGTGTGTGTGATGTACTGAAGATCACAAAAGGGCTGTCATTAGCATGTCTCCAGGCTGTAGCTGCAGCTTTGATCCTGTAAATCAGATAGTATCAGTGACTTCACTTCACAGCCTTAGAGCCCCTCCAGCAATGGCACAATTAAAGCCAGCGGAGATCGCTCAGATCATTATCTCTCATCAAGGGCCTTCAAGGCTGAAAAGATCACGAAGAGCCCTCTGGCTGACTTGAATGACTGGCTACGACCAGAGAGATACCGTGCCTAATGCAACATCTAAGTCTGGAGGTTTCCTCAGCCTTGTGGCTTTGGATTGGTCTGGATTACTAGTCAAAGGCACCTGCCACAGTCGTCTGTAAAATCATTTCTGGCAGTGGAGTCTAGAGTGAGATGGTGTAAGGCCTTAGTTATTCCCCAGATGTGAAGTTTTGTCCAGCCAAACCAGACTCAATCCGCTGTCGACCTTCGTGGTCAGAACATTTAGCTCATGTGGCCCCTATTAAATTTATTTATCTCAGCTCCCCAGTCCAAAAATATCAGCAGTTTGAGATTATATACAGAGGTTTCATGAAGTCATCCTAACAGACTTAGCTTACAACACATCTGTACTTTTTGAAAAAGGTTATTTTTTATAAGTTGCAGAGAAAGTTCTGTTATAATGTCAAACCCATTTACTTTTAAGGTATTAATTAAGCTGAATGAAGGTATTTCATTCATTTTGTTAATGGTAGAAAATCTATAACAAGTCTTAGTCTAGTTTCTCAATAGCAATGCAGTACAAAGAACATTATGAAGAGCTCATACACAACCCTCAAGCACAGTGTCTATAGGCATAATGATTTTATCCCTGTGATGCCTCTGAGATGCGTCAGTCTAAAGCCCTTCAATATTCAGGTAATTTTCTTTGACACTTTTAATGGTTTTCCGGACACAAATTAAGCCAGGTTTTGGGCTAAATTACACTGTCAATGGGGATTCCCGGCTGAAAATCCTTTAAGTAGAGTTGTCTAAATCCAACCCTGTAGGGTAACAGTGCTGTATTCAATGTATGTTAGGCTCAGCATTTGAAAAATGCTTTTCCAGCCTCACATAAAGTGAATGAGACAAAAAATGACTGATGTAAAGAGTTGTGGCCCTCCATAACAGGATTTGAACAGCCCTGCTTTTAAGCCCGTAACCAGGTGTAATGTGTCTGGAATGTGTTGCAATGGCCTCAGTATTAAAAGTATTAAATTACAACTACTATTGTTTTTTCCCTCTTACATTATAATTACACCATAGCCATTTTATTTTGAGCTTATTTTTTGATAATTTTTTTTATTGTTGAAGTTTTTCAAAAGTTACTTTAGTTGTGAAAGTAATTAGCTTGCAAACGTAATTAACTTAAAATTAACTTGCAAAAATAATATCCTGCTGAAAAATATATTTCAGACCATTAGGAGCAAGTTATAGTTAAGTAAGGCAACGATTTAGTCAATTACGTTGGCAAACTCACCGTGGAGAATTTTCTTTTCTCACTTTTAATATTAACTATTTTTAAAATCATTAAATTATAGTAATTGGCTGAAGTTCTAAAGTAAAGTTTCTCTAATTAACAGCATATTACTTTTAATATTAGTCATTTTTTATTAATAGGCTGATTTTTATTAAAGTGAATTATCACTACAATAGCAGAAGCAGCATTAATGGTATTTTTAAGACTCTTTCTACCCCGGCTATGGTTCCCTACTCATTACCAAACCATCAAGCCACTGGTGGCAGTCTGTTGAAAGGCATTCTAGATCAAACCAACCCATCTTTTCATTGGCTTGCACCCTTTTTTGACAGCCTCAGCACTTCTCTAGAGAACTCTCCTCCTGCGTCTTGTTTTCCAAGGCTGCAGGAACGTTTCTCTCTGCATTTTATAAGAAGGAAAAATAATAACAACTGCAACATTCCTGCAAGGGCTGTAATTTTCTTCCGGCGGGCAAAAGTTGCGCATTATGGTCTGGGTCACAGAACACATCACAACCCGTCATCAGGCCTGCGTTGGGCCCACATTGGCCCCGCGCGGTCAGCCACATCACAGGCCACGGTCATGACCAGTGGAAAGGCCCCGGCTCTTCGCACAAACACAACCAATCAGAGCCGGGAATTCTGGCTTTTCTGTACATTTGCCCCCTAACCACCATTTCGGCTAAATACGGCACATATTCCTTTTAAATTACAGCATACAGACCCACCCCTCCCTACAATTAGCATGATTTAGACGTTGATGGACATCCTAAACAATACAGACCGAAACCCAGTGCAAGAACCGTGGAACTGGAGGAGGGGAGGGAAGGGATGAAGCGGAAAACTCTAGAAAAGGTCTGTTATCGACAAGAGACAATGTGCCATAGCTAGGATAAGGTTTCTCCAGTTAGACCATGATGTGGAAGAAAGAAAAGCCACATGCTTAAGACAAAAGACGCTTCAAAGAGAGAATTATGTGGCATTCACAATAGGCCTGTTTACAGCATTTGACCCCATTCAGAAGCTGTTGTGTCAATAGGCCTAGAATGAGGCTTCTGACAATAAAGTCTTAACAACAGCTGGTATCAGATCTAGTGGTCAAGAGCGTAGCTTTCAAAATGAACCGTCAGAAAATTCCAACCTCAGTGAAGATCTCAAACCAAACATTACACCTACTGTGGTTAGATGATCTAATTGATGTTTGTATGTTTAAGCTCCAAGCTACATTTTTATAGTAAACGATCTTTTTTTAACAAGGCAGCTATATTCCAGCACAAACTAAAGGGTGCTGTGGCCTATTTTGGTTCATTTTTCAAAAATAAACTCAAACACACAGCATGTGGGCAAATTGGTACAATCGTCAAAGCAAAAAAAAGACAAGACCAGGCTGACGCATAAAAACATTCGTGTTATGCAAACTTGAATCCTCTTATGAGCGGGTTGCGACATTTAGATTAGGGACATCAGAACCACAGCTGCAATGTTTGCTACAGTGCACAGCTGCAATAGCTGCTCTCTGGGTGAATATCACTCTATGAAATGCAGCAGACCTCCTCCACTCTATCCATAGGCAGCCATATGAATTGCTGCAACTTGAGTAAGCAGATGAAGAACTCATTCACCAAAATCCTCAGTGTCTCCATCTCACGTGTACTGTGTTTACTTGAGGAAGCAGGCTGTAACGTATCTTTTCGCAACTACAGAGCGACTTCACTGGAAAACACACACACACACAATAGCAGAATTGCTCAAGACAAGACAGTTTCACTACAAGCTCTAAGCTCTGGAGCTTAGACTGATTTTGAATGTACATACACAGCTCCAGTAGACCAGCTTCAGCCTGTGGATGAAGTGCAAACTCTGGATGGTTTTTCAGAAGAAGCAGCACAGAGCTTCATCTCTGAGTGCAGAGAATGGGCTTACAGTTAACATTATGTGGTACCGTGCCTTAGTTTGCCCCTCAGCGCTGAAGTCTTGGGTTCGAGTCCCCATCTGAGAGGAGTTTCCATGTTCTCCCCGTGTCTGCGTGGGTTTCCTCCGGGGACTCCGGTTTCCTCCCACAGTCCAAAAACATGGAGATCAGGTGGATTGGCTACTCTAAAATGACCCTGGTGTGTGTATGAATGTGTATGTATGTACGTATGTATGTATGTATGTATGCCCAGATATGGTTGGCACTCTGTCCTGGGCGATCCCCAGGAAACTGGCCTTGTTTCCTTTGAAACTACCTTAAAGGTTATTTAAGGTCAAGTGCTGTAGACGATGTACTGTGAAAGTGTCACGGTGTGTCAGGTGTGGATCAGAAACCAATGAAGTGTGTTCTTTGACAGACAAAGCCGACAGTCACGGTAGATGGTACCTGCTGATAAAACCTGCATACTCGCTGGTGGCTTGCCGTACAGCCCACACGTGGGAATGCATGAACAGGAGCAGAGAAGAATTTATCTTGCAACAATAACAATTAAAGCAGATATACTCAGCAGGTTTTTGTACAACACCTGTACTGGATGTGAATCATGTCAATGGAAAAAGGAGCACTGTTTGTTTTGACTGGACAGGTGCATATCTATCGCCTACAGACATCGCTATGGAGCAATGTGACCTTTATTACATAGTTAACAGTCTTCAGAAGGTACACACAGGGAGAGTGTGGGATGGGTGTTGAGCGATGTTCATTTCACATGGCAAATTTCATTCATCTACATCATCATTTAGACTCATTACATTCTCAGAAATTTTGGACTAAGAAAAAGTCGACTACACAGACAAGGACACTTTGAAGTTTCAACATTTCTGCAGAATTCAATCTTTGAGAAATAAACATTCACATCAATAGTGCACTAGAGAGGAATTGGCTGGCTCTGATTTGACGCAGTAATTGCAGTGATAGCAACCAGAGATCAGACTGTCTACAGTGCAAAAATCCACCAGCGTTTTTCTATGCTGTAATGCTGATAATCACAACATTTTAGGCCAAAACATTATTCTGAACAAATGGAAAAATGTCTTAGACATTAAAATCTTTTGGAGCCTGACAAATTACACACATCTAAAATAATTTTTTCCAAAGTGTTACACAGGCTTTTGTTCAGCACAAACACAACAACAACAGGGTCAAAACTGTAAGAGTGTCATAAATCTATATTCTGATTAAATCTGCTCTAAACTCTAAACAAAAACCTGTTTTCAGATGTACTGATATATTGTGAAAAAACACTCTAAACATTTTTAACCAAGACTTTTGAGCTCAGAGCTGAATAAACAGAGGTGTTGGCTACACACTGTTCATTACAGCTTTTAGACATTGTATGTGATTTTATTTCTAAAGCTTAACTAATGTGAGGTGACACTCCGTTTTCACTCAGTCACTAACCCTACATTAAATATTCGTGAGATAGGTGTGAGGACACAGGTGAGAGGTTTTTGTTCAGGGGGGGTATTCCACAAAGCAGGATTTCTAAGTTAGTCAGATATCTTAAGCCCAGTGTTGAGGATTATCCAATAGGAATGTCCTGCTGTTCGTTTCCATTGGACAGGTTTGACTTTAGGTTTAAGTTACCTGGCTAAACAAAGAAATCCTGCTTTGTGGAATACCCCCCAAGTGTTTATAAATAAACCTTTGTTTATTGAGACCAAATGGGCATCTTTGCACATTGCTGGGCTGCTAATCCTCCAATGAATTGTCTGGAATTTCCATGTCATTATATATGATTGATAGATTGCGGAAGTGGGTTAAAAAAAGCGTATCGCTCTGACTCGCACTGAAAAATGTGTCACTGCTTAATTATGCTTCTCTCACAATAATCTAAAAATATATTTAGATTCAAGTTGAATACATTTGAAAAGTAGACTTTACAGTTTCTGGGGTATGTTTTGTTTCTAGGATAAAATCTATATAAGTTATACAAGTGTTTTTACAGAATTTTGTTAATATTTTTCTTCCCTAGAAATTAAGTGTTTGTAAACACAGCCTTGACACTGCTGGAGCCAGGGTTGCCAGGTTTATGGCTCAGGTCCAGCTTCTTCCCAACAAGCATACCACTGCTGAACTATACACTGCACTGGTTGAACAAGAATGTATATACTGCACCACTGTAAATAATCTGTACTATTCATTCACCTTGTTACACTTTACACACTAGTACGCTTCTGTTATATACTTATTACACTCTGTTGTATACACACTATTATATTTCTGTATTTTTTTCCACTGCCAAAATTCTATATGTATTATATTTTTATCTATATTTACTTTATATTTATATATTTCTAATAATTATTAGTAACTAGAGTAATATTAGAATATATACTGGTGTTTTTTGCTGGATTTGGCAACCCTGTGTGCCGCAGCTTTTCTAGCTGTTTAGTCAGCTAACAAGTGTAATGAATTTGGTAGGCTCTGATTATACTCAGACAGCTTCAGCATGTTTGAATAATATAATTGGGGCAGAATAACCAAATGAGGGGGCGAAGTAAGCAAATGAGGGGGTGGACTGACTTTGACTCTGGTCTCTACTACACAAATTCTGGCTCCACATTTGACAAGATGGAGGCAGAATTTTGGCTTAATTTCTATTGAATGGAACCAAACGGACTCAAGTGGTCCATCAGTATATACAGTCTATGGTTTCTCTGGAATGATGGCTGTCACAACTGCCCATTTTAAATCTTGCTCAATATATAGGACACATGATCAAATTATTATAGTTTAAATCTGTAGAAACCCATTTCACTAGTGTACAGTTCTGGTGAAATAAACAAGCTGAGATCTTTTTGTAGAGTATATAGTTTTCTAATGTATTTTCTTTAACACGCAAGTTCATTAATCTGTAAAGTGTTTTCCTGAGCTTAGTTCTATTAGACCTTTCATCATCAAACTACATCTCAAACAGCCTAAAAAGCCTTTAAGAGCTTACATTCAGGTTCTGTGCCATTTCTGCCCAGCAGCAACTCTCTCTCAGAGGAAATGCACTGATGTTGGACCGTCCGAGCAGTTTTAGTGATAAACTGAAGGCTAGAAGTCCAATAAGCCACCACATTAGAAGCATTCCAGCATCACTGTTTACACTGAGGGACAAATGCAGCCATTGAGGCAGCCGTGGGCTCTGAATGAGCTCTTTCTGCACACACGCACATCGTGCACATTCCCCTGGCCGCTTTCGTTTAATGTCAAGCACACCGCCACTTCAATAAAATAACTCGGTTAATGACAGCGCAAAATTCTGAGGAGGCCCAGACCACCCCTGCCCCCCCAGCACCCCCCCCCAGTAAAATAACATACTGCCTAAGGTGACATTTATATTTTTCAACCCCTTATTAAAAGTTTAATTTTTGAAATTTTTTACAGTTCATCAGAATCCCAGTAAATATTATTCTAGTGTAAGTTTAAATTTCATCTGTAGCAACACATTTTATTATATACTTAAAAATAAAGGTTCCTAAATGACTTGGATGTATGGTTCTAGAACCTATAATCTGTACACAACCTTTCCATTTTTAATCTTTAAAAGGGTTCTTCACTCTATCCCATTTATAAAAATCTGTTAGCTTCTTTAGGGAAGAAAAGATCATTATTTGATGGCTTCACTCCAAATAACTTTCAGAGCACTTTGGCTTTTAGGAATCCATCACATGTTGGTGATATAACAAACTAGTTCCTGTTTGGATTACATGAGGACTATTATTATTGTTACATAATTTTTGAGCTGTTTGTATTTTTGTAGCACTGTTACTGAATGTAACTGTACTGAATGTACTGAAACCTGATTTCCTATTGACATCAGCACAGCAATGTGACACTTCTGTATGAAATCTGAAATGTTTAAAATCCTAATGTAGCTTCACGTTAAAATTTCTACCAACAGGATATAAATTTGCTCATACATGAACCTAAAGTTGGGCCGGCACGGTGGCTTTAGTGCTTAACACGTTAGTGCTGAGGTCTTAGGTTCGAGTCCTGAGCGGAGTTTCCATGTTCTCCCCATGTCTGCGTGGGCTCCTCCAGGGACTCTGGTTTCCTCCCACAGTCCAAAAACATGGAGATCAGGTGAATTGGATACTCTAAACTGTCAGTGTGTGTATGTGTGTGTGCATATGTGCACCCAGCGATGGATTGGCGCCCTGTCCTGGGCTTAGTTGGGATATTGTAATGCCCTGCACCTAGTAAGGGGATAGGGGACAAACCACAACCCTGATAAGGATCAAGTGGATGGGATAATGGATGGGTGGATGGAACTTAAACTCTCTATGAAGAGCTGATTCTGGTCTTGCCTTGTTAGTGAAATTGACTTCTTCACTAAAGCACTTTCAGAAAATGTAAAAAAAATGCTTTTTATCAGGGGGCTGGTGGGTTGTAACTACTTACATTTACTGAATTGCATGTCCTGAAGTAACATTTGGATGGATTTGTGCTTTCCTGCGTTTTTTTTTTTTTTTTTTTTGCTGAATTTTATTCAAAACTTTTAGTTTCCACTTCTGAACTAATTCTGAAATCAAACTGTGAATGTCATTCTGAATTTAATTTGCATACAATGACTCTGATGAATGTGTTTTCTCTCTGATCTGTCACGTTTCAGATTTTTGACTTTTCTCTTGTAGAACACATGAATTTCACATGTGAAGCATCTGAAAACAAGCGTTTTGTCTAAAAATCATGCTTTTTTTGAACTTCATTTGGATACAATGGTGAAAGCTTGTGCTTTGTGATCAGAAAAAAACACATGAACTTCACATTGGATTCAATTTGATTGATTACACATTGATTACACACAACAGGATTTGACCTCTGCATGTAACACATCTGTGCAGTGAAACACACACACTAGTGAATACACTAGGCTGTAAGAAGTGCCTGAAGTGCCTGAAGTGGTGCCAACAGGGACCAGTTGGGGGTTAGGTGTCTTGGTTAAGGGATGTCAGTCATGACCTAACCCTAACCAGGTTCTGCAGGACTGCAAGCGAGGATTGTCACTTGTAATCACATGTGAAATGTCTAAAATCACAATGGACAACACCAAACAATGCACTTCTGTATGCCTTATTTTTGACTGAAAGAATCCAACAGAACAGTAGTGATTTCATCTCATATATTATTACATTATCAGATTAGTGGACAGATCTGTGCACTGTATACCAACATCACACTATTAAGTAATGTCGTATCCTGCTGAAAACAAGCTGCTGTCATTTTACCTTACTGTTACCTTTATAGTCATTTATTAAAATCAGTTATAAACATCTTAAATACACAGCTTTGTCTCACTGTATCTGCCGTCTGTTTAGTTCTTGTAATGTTTTGTCTTGTTTAGTCTGAGATTAAGTCTACGTCTCTCTCTGTACTTAAATAATGTTTTTTAAAAATTCTTCATCTGATCTTTTGAACATCTCAAGTCGTTTTCTTGGAAAGGTGCTTTTACTTTTCCTTGAATCATGATGTCACAGAAGTAACCGTGCTTTTACTGGATTATAGTTTTAAACTCCTTTTTCCACTAACATGGAAAGCCTGAGAAACAGAGTTCAAACCAATGGTTCCCTCTCATGAAACAGTCTGCATTCCCGTAGAGCAGCGTGTGAAGGGAGGATTTCTCTCATTTCTCATGATCAACTGGCTATTTCAGTGTCTTCTTTAGAACGCTGTAGCTTTCAGCTTGCATTTACAATAACAAGTGCAGTCTGGCCGGCCATCCTGTTTTAATTATATAATACCACAGTGACTCCCCTCCTCCAAACCCCTTCCCTCCACACACACACACTCAGAAAAGAGGCATCGCGTTACACCACTCACTCGTATCCTCACCCTCTACCATGTAATTATACAATCTGCAGAAAACATTTATTTTTAGGCTTTGTAAATGTTTGAGTTTTGGCTGAGGACATTTGTGGAGTGTGCAGAGTCCCAGGATGGTTTCAGTGTATTTCAGCCCAAGCCTGGCCAGCTTTAAAGAGCTGGTCACACTTATTGCTGACCCTGGATTTTAAGCATTTTGTCAAATTCTGTCTGTTGTGATTTAGAAGCTCTGTATGTTCTATAAAGACAAAAAATGTAAACACATTCTCTCAGATCTCCAGATCAGATGGACAGTCACAGAGACAGATATATACTGTTTATATATATATATATATATATATATATATATATATATATATATATATATATATATATATATAAACTGGACATACAAGCTTTGCCAACAGCAGTGACAGACACATACATAAAAATGTACACTTCTTTGTTTAGTCTGTCTTTGCTTGCTAAGACAAATGGATGTTTCACAATGTGCATGAGTCATCACTCAACTATAGGATTGTTTATCACTAGAAAAGGTTTTTAATTGAATATTTCTATATTATTTTCAGTCCTGTTGTGAAATTGACTTGTGTTTTTGACAGTTTACAGTAAAACAAAGTTAAAAATGAAAAATAAAATTGCCATCACAATTGTTAAGTCTAATGCTTAATCTTTAAAATTATTTTTCCTTTTCCAGTAATAATAATATAACTGTATAAAGTCTGTTAAAGTTGTCATAAATTATTAAGTTATTATATATTAACAATAATGTTAATCATAAAAATAATTATTATAGTAATATACCATTTTACATTTAATGGATATCAAATATGCCACAGTTTACCTTTTTGAATTAAATTATGAGCACAAATGAACTTTTTCACAATATATAATATTTTTGGAGATGCACTAGTAGTGTTGTTAATTGTTAACCTTACTGTTTTTTATAAAAACAATAAAAGTCTAACTTTTTGTCAATTCCCATTTATAGAAGATGCTACATTTCTATGACAAAGTAAATGTTCCTTTCTAGTTTACTACAGTAACAGTACAGTTTGTTTCAGTCAGGGTTTAACACTGTAGCACACTGGCTGACAGATGCTGTATATCTGAAAGTCTTTAGCTTTGTTTAGCGTTGTGATGAAATTAGATGGTTGATATGGGTTCGGCTATACTATGGCGAGACTCAAGGCATTAGTTCCAGCCAGAGAAACCTGTATAGACATGCATTTTACACACACACACGCACACACACACACACACACACACACACACACACACACACACACACACACACACTTGTTTCTGTGAATTGTGGGGACATTACATAGACTTACTCAAACTTTAAAACCATAACCTTAACCTTAAAACATGTCTTCACCTTAAAATTTCAGAATTAACGTTGCAGGGACTACCTTTGTAGAAAGGTCCCCACAACCTAGGTATTTAAACAGGTCCCCACAACATGGCAAAAACCACGTACGTACACACAAACATATTTTGGTATACTAGAGAAGACATCTCATTTACTCGTGTAATACAGAGTAAAAATAAACAAACCTAAACTTAATCTTATAAACCAAAGTTCAGTCCTTCTGCAATTTTAATAAAAAAAAAAAAAGTCCAAAAAAGTAATGAAAAGACACAGTACTTATGAGGACCAGCAAAATGTGCCCACTTTTACAGATCTGAGATGCATTACTATCATTATGAGGACTTTCAGTCCCCACCAGGGAGAAATACAAGGACACCCACACACACACACACACACACACACCACACACACACACACACACACACACACACACACACACACACACACACACACACACACACACACACACACACACAAATACACACACACACACACAGCCCCTGAGCCATTCTCTCAGGTATTGCTTTGTGTACCAAAGACACCATAAAGTAATTAGCACATGTCAGGTGTACAGGGTTCACGTGAAGCCAGTTAGAAAATATGTGTGTGTGTGTGTGTGTGTGTGTGTGTGCGTGTGTATGTGTGTGCATGTGTGTAACAGGTGAGCTCCACTCTCTTTAATCCTTTAACACTCTGTCCTTACATGCCAAACTCACTCAGCACTAATGAAATGACTGGGAATGTATAAGCCACATCATTTTCACCACGTGATTGTAACTGACACTTTTACAAAGCACTAATAAACACACACAGTGTACCACCATTTGATTATTCTACTGAAAATGTGAACACAGCTATGTACAACAAACACCCATGGCATGCCCTGTACATGTGAAAGAAACACCATGTCCTCATTCCCACCCTAACATAATAGCAGTGCAGCATGCTGAAAATGAAGAACTATGTTAATAATGCACTGGCATATAAATAAATATGACTAATTCTTTTCACATGTACACCTTGTACTGTATGCCAGCCGAGCCCATGCCATGCACGTAAAGACCATTTTGCATACGTTCAGATGCAATTAGTTCAAGATAATTTCCCAGAGGAGCAGAAAAAAAATCATTAACATCTCATTAGATTCTCCTAGTCAACAATACACTGATCAGCCACTTCATTAAAACCACCTTTTTATCTATTACCTCTATTTATCACATGTGTTTACTGTACAGGTGCGCTCTGTAGTTCTATTTTATTCTATTCATCATTGATCAGGACTCCCACCACTGAGTGGTGGATCATTCTCAGCACAGCAGTGACACTGATGTGGTGGTGGTGTGTTAGTGTGTGTTGTGCTGGTATGAGTGAATCAGACACAGCAGAGCTGCTGATGTTTTTAAACACCTCAGACTACATCTACAAGGTGGCCCAATATGGTAAATATTACTGGAGTGTTTAAAAACTGCAGTAGCTCTGCTGTTTCTGATCCACTCACAACACACAGTGCAACACACACTAACATGCCACCACCACATCAGTGTCAATGAAGGCTGAGGATGATCCACCACCTAAATAATAGCTGCTCTGTGGTGGTCCTGATCACTGAAGAACAGGGTGAATGGAGGATAATACCATATACAGAGAAAGTGCAGCTATATGCTAAGCAGTGGTAAGAAAATGGACAATGAGTGGTTTCTAATGGTGTTAAGAGCCAATAGAAACAAAGGAGACCTTAGCTTGAGTCTAACTCTATTGCTCAGATATTTCTCCTGAGCCATTTCATGTCTCTGTTTTAGTTTTAGTAAAGAATTCAGTCAAGTCTCATATTGTGCTCAGATTTACCAAAATAAACACACTCATGTTTACTAAAGACAGACATCTCAATATGACCTCAACCATTTCTCATCCAGCAATAAGGGTCTTCTCAATTTTACTGCTGTAAATGACTTCTCTTTTTATCTGACCCAGAAGAATCCGTGTCTTTGTTGGTTGTCATGTTATTTCTCCGAAGGCATTTTAAGAGAAAGTGAAGGGAAACACTTACGCAAATACATTTTCTCTAGTTTGGTCTATCAGTGCACTGCCTACAAAAGGATGCAGTATGACCTTTCACATGCATGCAAAATAAATATCATCTGCAATCAATAATGTTATCTAATTTATTGTATTATCACCAAAATGTGTGACTCACTAGCACTTTTCATTGAGTAGTATGGGATTTTTGTCAACATTCATGCACTACTTGGAGAACTGTATAAGCTTTAGAGACTGCAAAACTTCCATTTGTCTAAATGCCTGAATTTACCCACATTTTGGATGTTTCTTAGTTATTAAATTAAGCCAGCATGAGCCAACTGGTGAAAAATGTATCATTGTTATTTGAAACTTGCATATTTTTGATTATTTACAACAACATAGTCCAGATAGATTCAGTTAAAACTGAAATTACAGTTGTTATGTACATTGTTATGTACATACCTGCACAGGTATTCCATCAAGCACTCAACATGCACTCTCACACACTTCATTTTTTTCCATTTTCCACTGTACAATCAATTAAGGCATGTTTGTAGCTTTTTGATTCTCTAGTTTAGAACTTGAGTTGTGAGGCTAAACACTGGACAAGTTGTTTCCATCAAAATGCATAAGCAAAACTTCTCTACACCTCAGACCACATCTAGATAGTCAGCATGGTTTAGGATACAGTTTGACTTATAATGAGGTTTAAAATGAAACAAAAATTGAATGAAGCTCATAGCTGAATGCTGAAAAATGGTCAAAAATGAAAGCAGCTTCTCTCAAATCAAGAGGAGAGCTGAGGAAAAACAGAGTGAGAGGAGAGAAGGGGTGCACAGTGTGGGAAAGAAGTGTCTGAGAGAGGAGGTAAGTGAATAGAAAAGCTTTTATGAGTTGAATGAATGCTGTAGGGAGGATGTTTGCTGTAATGCCGGACGAGTGGCTATTGTATATAAATTTGTGGTTATAAGTCAAGACTGTTATTAAGATTTTGGAACTGAAAAGTCTTCTTTTGCTTATAAATAAGGAGACACATTCACAACACGGCAGTTCCATGTACTGAACTCTCCTTCATCAACTACATCAAGATAAACAGAGTTCTCCATTGTAAGGAACTTTTAAGATACCTGTTTTTGTTGTGTACTTGACTGATTTGATGGCATTGCTGTACAACAAAGTAACATCATCTTACTGCAGTGTCGTGACTTTCTCATCACAGTGTATTTCATTACATGCTTTGCTGAGAGTTTTGTGCTTTCAAAGAGTATAAAGTGGGTTTGTCTGAAATAGGTAAACATGCAATTACCTCTTAAAAGAAAAAGAAAACAACCCTGACTTGTTGCATTGTCACAGCTGGTTGTGGCCAAGAGTATGTGACCTAAAACCACAGCAACTGATTAAAAACAGACCATCTTATCAACTATGAAAGTGTATTTGTTTTTTTTAGTAAATTTTCACGACATCATCATCCAGAAAAAAATGGAACTTGAGATAGTCTGGGGTGCAGACATATGAAATTAGAATTTATTTAGTTTAAACCTGAAAATAACAGGCAACAGTTTTACTTTTGGACCTTGAACTAAAAAGAAGGGAGCATCCCTTTGCACCACAGTACTACACACTTATAGGATTTGACATCTGCCTTTATCCTATCCATGCAGTGAGTACACATATACACACTATTGAATACACTTACTAGGGAGCAGTGAGCACACATGCCTGGAGCTTTGGCCAGTCCTGTCTTCCCTGGTACCCAGGGAGAAGTTGAGAATTAGGTGCCTTGCTACTCTAGTGAAGTCCTGCTTCAGAGGATAGAAGCCAAGCTTGCTTCAGGCCTTTAAAACTCTGCCTTTTTCTTAGGTCACTAAATTCCATTCACTATTGACTCAAAGCAAATTTAGGATACTGACCCTCATGTGAAGCCTGGTAGATAACAGATATGCTGATATCATAATTTAGTATTAAATTTAGGAATATAAACTACAAACATTTTCATTTTGGTCTCTTTTGGATTCAATGGTATATCTTAGCCTAATGTATAATAATGTATAATAATGTATAATAATGTATAATAATGTTTAATAATAACTTACATAGTTATATATTTGTGAGCATGCACATCTAGTTTGTCATATTTTTATGTGTATAAAGGCCTCCATGAGCCACGGGTTCCGAATACAAATTAGATATAATGAACAGCTGTAATTTGCTAATTTAGATATTATTCTTATTGCATTAATCCACCAAAAAAGCATCCCGCCTGTCATATTTGTAATGGACTATTCCATGTTGTGATGACAACTGCAAACCACTATTAGCAAGGTTAGTTAAGCCACAAATACAGCGCAGACAGGTGATTTATTAAAATGTATGTTTGTTTATACATACAGCACAGTTCTGTAGCTGTATGTATGAAATTTATGCAACGACTTATCAAGTAACTACAGTCTGTGAAACCTTCTGTTACAGCCCCATTTCTTTGTTTAGTCATGTCCACATGCAGTTTGTTTACATACATCATGTCTCCGCCCTCGTCTTGCCCCGTCATGTCTTATCATTGTGTTCGCCTGTGTCTTGTGATTCTACAGTCCTGGTTCCTCATCCCATGTGTGATTATGTTTGGTTTATATGTTCCCTCATGTGTCACAGTCTTTGTCGGTCATTGTATTGTCATTGTAGCATCTTCATGTATGATCAAGTTGTTTCACAGCCACAGTTTTTGTTCAAGTTCACACCCAAGGATTTCTGTTATTGTTAACTAAAGGAGTTTTGTCATCAACCTGCATCCGACTCCACCACATTTTTCATCAATGCTATAAACTAAACTAAATAAACTTTAAACTAAAATTAATGGCTTCCAAAAATAAAAACGAAGCTAAAGCTAATAATGCATCCTTAAAACTAAATGATAGTTAACTAAGATAATACATTAAAATTGCATTAAATTCTGCCCCCAAAATCGCTAAATCCACCTCTGTATGTGTTAGTAAGAATAAAGACCAGAACTGTCCAGACTATAGACTTCAGTGTGTCTTTTATGACTGTAAAATCTGGACAATAAAACAGCAGGACGGGAAGAATATCATTGCTGTTGGTGAAGACGTTTGAGAGTAACTTGGATGGCAAAGAAAACAAATATATCCTTGACCTGAAGCCCAGATAACCAAACTGAAGCTCTGTTATTTTGGAATTGTTGAAAGAAGAACAGATTCACTGAAAAGACAGTATACTGGATCTATTTAGGAGGAAGAGGAAAACCAGCAACAAGATGGATACATACATTTAGAGGAAAGCCATTATTGTAAGTAGCCAGGTGAAGACGGTAGGTTGTGGAGAAATACTGTCCATATGGTCATCAGGAGTTTGATTTGACTAGACAGCACTTAAAAACATTAAAAAGTGGCTTGTATGTACTACATAAATGACTTGTCACTTTCAAATGTGACCCCTGGACTCCAGTGGAAGCAGAAAAATAGACAGGACATGAAGTCCTCATAAATATAGTTTACTGTATGACTAAAAGAAAGAGGGAGAGTGTGTGTGTGTGTGTGTGTGAGAGAGAGAGAGAGAGAGAGAGAGAGTATGAGTGTCGTTTTTCTTTAATGATGGAGTGCTGTTTAATAGGAACTTGTAGGGAACGCTTAACCGCTGAATGCGTCATGAGTGTGTTTTACAGTATGAGTGCAGGGAACAAGCTGCAAAGACATCAACACTTTTATATTTCCTCAAACACATCAAATCACCAGCCTCCTCACTCACCCACCCATCACACACTCACAAACACACAGTCGGCCCACTAATCTAATACTGGGGTGTCCTGTACTGCAAATCAGATTTTTTCTTAAACCTGATTTTTTGACTGACTTCAGATTTCAAAGTTTGTGATCAGACAGTAGTTGTAATGGTTTACATTTCCACATGGGTTTGACTATAACTGAATGATCACTCTGTATTTCAGTGTTTCAATTTTTGTCAACTACAGCATGAGAGCATGACAGTAGTGTAGAGTGTCCCAGTCAGCAGACTATAACAGAGAAATTCACACAGACTTTAACCTCTGAAGCAGTAACTCTGCACTTCAGCAGACAAAGTATAAACACTGTGGCCTGAATGTCTATTAAAAGCAGCATCTCTTTGTGTTTAAGCTCTAAACTGTGACTGTTCTTCACTTCTCTGTCACACAAACTGAGCCACATGTCCAGACCTTTTGGGAAAAAATCAGATTTTTTTTGTGGAATACAAATGATTTAAATCAGACTTTGTAAAACTGAGAATTAATGATTTAAAAAAAAAACTGGAATGAAAGTTAATTTTTTTTTTCCATTCAAAATCATTTTTGCTGATGTTTTAAGACGATGGATGAATTTTTTATTAAGGACTTTTTACAGGATAAAATTGTAATAAATTATATTTTACAGGATTATTTCTTTACATAATTGTTTTTACATGATTATTTTATACATGATTTTTACACTCTTTTTTACATAATTGTTTTGACACGGTCACTTTTACAGAACTGTTTTCTATGAGTATTTTATACAGATTATTGTTTTTTGTTTTTGTTTTGTATGGTTTTTACTGATATAGTTTTTTTTTTTTTTACATATTTTTACAGTGTGCTTTTCTGAGGTTGTTTGTATAAACATACACTTTCAGAATTATTTCCTCACACCCTCACCCCCACCCCACCTTACCAACACAGAAGACACCCAATCTTTTTCTCACTCAGGAGGTGTGTGTTGGAGCTGCTGAAGTGACTGAGCAGATACCAGCTGAAAGCTCTTTCTGGAAAGTTACTTTAGGTGAGATAAACCTTATCGCTGGTCCACTTTACAATTTTGCAATGATTTAGGGAGACCATTCAGTGCCAGAGAGAATACCAGCAGTATCAACAAACTCTTACAGAAATGAGCAACCGGCTTCTTCCAAGAAACCATTATTTCAGTTTTTTACCATAATGAGCTGAGGGAGAAACTGAAACAGATAACGACAGTAAGGTGATTTGTTTCTGGATGATTCCTGAGCTGTGTGAGGTTATATAAGAGCTGAAGGAAGAATACGGTAAATGTGATTTTCTTTCAACACACCTGCCTCAGGCATATGACAACGCCCAGCAGAAAAAACCCTTAATGACATGAAACTACATTAACCTGAACATCATGTACAGATATTAGAAAGACATCATCCCAGAATCCATAAGCGAGGGAGAGAGATAGACAGACAGAGAGATAGAACAATAGTGAGATAAAGGGAGAGACGAGAGAAAAAGGGTGAGATAGAGAGATAAAAAAGAGAATGAAAGAGGGTGAGAGAAATATATAGAGAAAGCAAGAGATAAAGAACGAAGGTGGGAGAGATAAACAGAGATAGAGAAAAGGTGGGAGAAAGAATGAGAGAAAGAAACAGTAAGAAGTTTCAAATAAAAAGATAGAGGGAGAGAAAAGTGAAAAAGCAAGAGATAGTGAGCAAAAATACGAGAGAGAGAGAAAGAGAGAGAAAGAGAGAGAAAGAAAGAGAGACAGAGAGAAAGAGAGAGAGAGACAGAGAGAGAGAAAGAGAGAGAGAGATAAAGATAAAGAGATAGAGATAGAGAGAATGACTACATAGACCATTCAGTTGCATCCAAACAGTAGTTGTAGCTAAACACTAATGATTAGATAACATCTAGCCTGACACGGCACCTTACACACACACACACACACACACACACACACACACACACACACACACACAGCATAGTAATCACCCCATTCACTCTTTCCTGCTAATCACCTCACAGCTTTGAAGTTCTGCTGCATGATCACAGAGCATCCACAGAGCTCAAGGCAGTGTGTGTGTGTGTGTGTGTGAGAGAGAGAGAGAGAGAGAGAGAGACTGATGTGTGCAGGACCTCCAGTACTGACAAAGGCCCTCTAATCACACACACACACACACGAAAACAAATGTAAATAAGTCTTTGTGTAAGAAAAAAAGAGTAAATCTGAGCCTCAGATAACTCCTAAAATCTAATAACACTAAAAACATGACATTCAGTCACAACATGACTGCTTGTGCTGGAGCTGACTTACAGTATGTGAACATCTCTTAAAATCAACAACACCACGTTAGTACCAATACAGAGGTTGTGATGGTAACTGACTCCAGTTGTAATTCAACAAAGAAACATATGAAATAACACATACTAGTGAAAATACTCATTAGATTCAAAAAGGTAAGCTGTCATATTTTATATTTATTACACATAAACTGACATTATTCAAGACTTTTATTGCTGTAGTGTTGATCAGTGTGCCGTACAGCTCATAAAAATCAGAAATCCAGATTCTCAAAAGATTCTTTTCTTTAATTAATTACTATTTAAACCGTATTAGCACGTTAAAACAAAAAGGTCTTAAATATGTCACTTTTACATATAATAAATATAAAATATGTGACAGTTTGCCTTTCCTGACTTATGATCACAGTAATTAAGTCTTTGTAATGATCTCAGAGTTGGACGGAGAAAAACACTGACATGGCCAATTCTGATTAAAATACATTTACAGATGAGCTCCTGTAAAACAAACAAACAAACAAACAAACAAACAAACAAACAAACAAACAGACAAACAAACAAACCTATAAGATCCTGAACATATTATTTTAAACCATTTATTTTGGCAATATGTGTGTGTTAATGTTTGGAAAGATACAATGAACAGAATAAATGCAATTTAAAATGACTGTATTGTATTTTTATATGTTTGAAAAGAAATCGTCGTGAGCTCGACTGGAGAACATGGTTTGGTTTCAGATCTTTTCCTCAATGCTTTCATAGACGGATTTGTTAAACCTCCATCAGGAGCACATTTGCTTTAACATAATGACATACTGATATATAGAAGTTTTTAAAGGGTTAAATCAATAAAAATATTTATCTGATGTGAATAGGGGTAAAAAAATTTGCATGTTTACAAACATTTTTGGTAGCTAAAGTTGTATTGCTAATGCAGTACAAGAAATGGACCAGTCCTTCTCTACCTAATGACAATGGTCAAGCCTTGAGCTACATTTCAAGCCCTTCTAGCTTCAGGTATGGCTTGGCTTGACCTGCCATCCTTCAAGACACGTGAAGACTGGCATCAACACTCTTCTCTGTCCTAGCACACAGGTGGTGGAACAAACTCCCACTAGTTGTTCTAACAGCAGAGTCCCTCACAGTCTTCACACACAGACTGAAGAGCATCTCTTTGTGGAGCACTTAAGCAGCACTAGTTTAAACACTTATTGTAATGCTGTAAAGCTCTTATATTGTGTATAATTGTGTATCTTTCCTTCTTTCTAGGTATTAGTGATGGTTTAGAGTCTAACAGTGTCTGAACTGAAGAGTAGTTTGGACTCTAATCTGTCTGTACTAGCTGAGATAATTCTCTTAATGTAAACAAAACACTGTAGTATGTCACTGTGGATAAGAGGGTCTGCCAAATGCAGTAAATGTTAATGTAAGTTATTAGAATTGTAATACAAAAATGTGCTTTGAAGCAGCCCATGAACACTCACAAACATCGTCTTGAAACTAATGTATGTACACAAAATAAGATCTTATAGGCAGGTCTGACCACTCAGTGGCAATCTTTACAATGCTCACGGGCAGTTATTCCGGCCATACCAGACGAGGCACATATACACACAAAACTAAAAAATACATATTTATTTGTTTGTAAAATCTGACAAAACCTTTCAAACTGTTTGTTAAACAGTAGATGATCAAATAGTAATCAGACTGTTAGGGCTACTACCCATGCACATAGCTTCACAACAGAAGAGAGGGGGTGGGACCTTTACCATCTGATTGGCTCTTTTTCTTCAAAGACGGGATGCCATGTTGACAATTACAAGCCGTCCCTGTTCATTTTGAGAGACAGTGATGTGCCTCCTCTTATGTTAATGTCTCATATTCACTACTTAACATGTTAAAAAATACGTTTTTGGAAGACTACTCTACTTTTCTCTAAAAGATTGCCAATAGAAGGCAGACATGTTTGCTTTTGGCATGCTGGTGATTCTACGATAAAGTTTAGAGCGTGAACTGTTGGGAAATGTAGTTTTAGTGACATTTACTCAGAAGGAAGCCTAAATCAACAGCTGTAAACTACTGCGCATGTTAAAAACCTCCTAAATCCACTTTTAAAGCATTTATTTTGCTACCTCTTTCAGAAGCTGTAACATAACTCGTCGTCATTCCAACAAGATGCACCAGCTCATTATATTAAGTTACATGTGGGTCTTGTATGTTTGTAACATGTTTATAACCATCTCACTCTTGCATTATAATATTGGGTATCAGAAGAGGATTATACTACAGCTAATGTTGAATAGATTGTTGTTCTTACTGTCTCAGAATAGCATGACTGAAAGGTGAGGGGAAACCTAACACATGGAAGGTCTCCCTGCTTTGACGTCAGTGTTTTGGCTCTTTTGTAATCAATTAGATAGCATAAAAGTGGCTTCCTGGCTCAATGGCTGAGCTCTATGCTCTGCACTCTGTTAACAAAAGCTGATCTTTGATGTCTCCCATAAGTATGATGCAAACAGCTGTGCAGGATTGATTTCCATCTGTCCCCATTCCCATGCAACACAATGCAGGGTGTCTATTGTTTCCTCATCTCCTGCTATGCTACAGTCTCATTGTAACAGGAGCAGCGGATGCTTGTTCTTCATACACCATCCACAGGTAAAACACAAGGGTCATGATGATACCACTAACCAAGTGCCCTGTGTACTGTTTGTGATAGTTTGATGAAAACTGTACACTAATTCCCTCATTTCCCATAGTCAGTGAGGCAAGCAGTGATTGGTTTACACACGGAGCTACTAGGCTACAGTAGTTAATAAGTAAAGAAAGTTTACATTGCAACAATTACCACTGCATACATGATAAGTAACCTCACATCCTGGAGGCAGTTTCTGAAACTGTCACTGATGTTTTAGTGATATAGACATAGTCATATCAATATATGACCACCCTTGATTTGGAATAAACTTGGCCTGGGATGTCACAGATGTCATGTGACATGGTGGCACTTTCCCCATTGCTGCTGTGTTCTTTAATACGGTTAACTGATCTACTATGGCACATCAATTGCCCTGTACCGCTCGCCAGAGTCGTCATTCCCCTCTGGTATCAACAGCAATTGGAACAGTTTGCACTACCATGTACATTACTGTCTTTAATTTTATATGTATGTTTGTTGTGTCGGGGGGCACGGTGGTTTGGTGGTTAGAACGTTCGCCTCTCAGCGCTGGGGTCTTGGTTTCAATTCCCCATCTGAGCGGATTTTCCATGTTCTCCCCGTGTCTGCGTGGGTTTCCTCCGGGGTCTCTGGTTTCCTCCCACAGTCCAAAAACATGGAGGTCAGGTAAATTCGGTACTCTAAAATTGTCCGTATGTGTGTGTGTGTGTGTATGTGTGTGTGTGTGTGTGTCACCCAGCGATGGACTGGTGCCCTGTCCTGGGCTTAGTTGACTAATGTAATGCCCTGCCCTGCGCCCAGTGAGGGGGTAGGGGACTAACCACGACCCTGATAAGGATTAAGCGGGTGTGATAATGAATGAATGAATGAATGAATGTTTGTTGTGTATTCTGTAATTATAGGGACATTAACTATATTATTTGTCCATTTACAGTCTGTGTATATTATGTATAATGTTTATTGTATATTATCTGTAAATGACCTGTACTTTGTATTATACTAGAGAGACACCAAAGACCAGAAACTATTTCCTTGTGTGTGTCAACATACTTGGCCAATAAATCTGAATCTGATGTATGAGAAGCTGTTCCAGAGCATCCCATGAAGTTAGCTGTTTCGAAGATGCTACAATTCTTTGGCTGGTACCCTATTATCAGCCCTTTTGGACATCAGCCAAATCACATGTCAGGGACAGTGCAAAATGAAGGGGAGAATCACTAAATATTGGGTTCATTGGCGACTACTACATTGGGAAAAGGAGAAAATTGGGTAAAAATTATATCAATTTTATCAACAAAATGTGTCATTTGTCCAGAGGTGTTCAAACTTCAGACTGTCTACATTAGGATTGTACACTTCACAGTGAAATGTCATCACTGGACATTTCTGTTACGTTATTCATTTCCATGATGACCAGCTGAGTTAATAAAGTACTACAGAAAATCTAGCAGTCGATTTTTGTTAACACTAATTTTGTTCAGTATACTTTATTTAGTAAACAGGCCTCAGTAGCTGTTTCCTCTCATGTCCACCCCAACTCCAGTTCAAAGGAAAATCACGTACATACCAGTGGGCCTAAATAGTTCATGTAAGATTTCAATACACAGCTCAGAACAGGAAATCTTCATTGCTCATGGGGAATAAAGCACAACAACATTAATGATATTTTGGTTTGGGTTTGATTTCTGCTTTTATCACTGCTATCTTTGCCTCTGTGTTGGAAATGGCGTCCGCCCCCTCACAATCCAGACAAAAGGCTTTTAAAAGTACATTCTCAATGATCATGTATACTGATATAACAAAAGGTTATATGTATGTAACTCTCACCAACAGTCCTGTACCTGGCTAGCGAATGTGATATCTGTACTGTACCTATGCTGACACTGTACCTTCATGCCAAAGATGAGCTCATTTGGGATGAATGAGGCCTTGAATTCCTTTGACCTGAAAACATGTTATGATTGAGAGAGAATGTCACAATTACAACTATCTATCATGTGTCTATCATTAGTAGTTATTCAAACTTAAAAATGTACACTCGCTGTTTGTTTTGAATTGTTTCCAACTGTAGTATCTTGATTAATATGAGGTACAAGACCAAAGAAATGTAGCTTTGTGATTTAGTGGTCTTGGCAAACTGTTCATAAGCAGGTGCTGATAACTATTTAATTTAACAAAAACACAATATCGTAGTTTCTGGTTAAAGTCAGATGCCAAACATTTGAGCTCGCTTTCCATTTTATATGTCATTTTGATCAAAAATGTTAAATTCAAAAATACACATTAAATGAGGGGAATTTGTCCCCAAATATTTGCTTAAAACTCTATATTTTGTTACTGTGTGAATTGTCCATGAACACATACTTTTATTTAAAAATATATCTGAGGAAAAATGAGCTATATGCAATCAGATGTTTGCCTTTGAACAATAAAAAGTTTATCATGCTCAACATTAGTGAAATAAGTGCTATATCACTAATGCTAGCTCAAAGCACATCCACCAAATTCATGATGACTTGCACAATATATGTGCTACATATAGTCATACCCCTGGTTTTATTTAACTCTGCCTATGACATAGTGATCCCTGACACTTTCCTCTAACTGGTCCACTGTGTCACATCAATTGCTCTGTACAATTTACCAATGGTCCATTTGGCACCACTGTTATGGTGTTGGGAGGCATTCAATGTATGAGAAGTTCATTCTCAGTACAGCTTCAGCAATTCTAAAGCCAGATATCAGACTCACTCAGTGACCTGTGGAGTACCCCAGGGATCAGTCCTTGGCCCCATGCTTTTCATTCTGTATTTACTGCCACTGGGAAATGTTATCATACGCTATGGAATTTCCTTTCACTGCTACGCTGATGACCTACAACTATACCTGAAAGTTGGCTCTTCACCATCAATACTGTCATAAACTTCTCAGTCAACAACCCCTCTCACACAGCTTACTGACTGCTTGGAGGAAATAAAAGTGTGGTTGGCACATCATTTCCATCAGCTGAACAGTGCAAAACCTGAGGTAATTTTGGTTGGAACCCAACAACAGATTCGGTTATCACATGTTTCTAGAATTACATGCTTTGGAAAAAACATTTCTTTATCCTCTACAGACAACAACCTGGGTGTTAAACTGGATTCACAACTTACCTTTGATAGTCATATTAAACACATTTGTAAGACTGCCTACCATCATCTTAGAAATACTGCCAAGTTGTGTCCTATCCTTAGTCTGTTTGATGCTGAAAGACTGGTCCATGCTTTTGTGTCCTCAAGACTGGACTACTGTAATGCTCTTCTCTCGGGGCTCCCTAGTAAGAGTATTCAGAGATTACAGTACGTTCAAAACAGCGCAGGGGCGTAGCACCAAATTCTGGGCCCTATGCACAAGCAGTGCCCAGGGCCCCACCCCCTATTATTAATTTTTTTTTTATATTTAAAGAAAAATTAAATTCCAGACTCCTCAAGGGCCCTCTCCACACTTGAGGCCCTGGTAACTCAGTGCCACTTTCCCCAACTACGACGCCCCTGTGCCAGAGTCCTGTTGAAGGTATGCAAAAAATGAGCACATTACACCTGTTCTTCAGTCTCATCACTGGCTCCCTGTGACAGAGAATTGAATACAAGGTTCTCCTCCTTGGAATTAACTCAGTCTGGGAATATATAGGAATAAATTACATTCACCTGAGAAAAGTTCTGCTTTTGGCAGCTCAGTCTTAAAACTCTCAGAGTCTTTAATCCTCAGGCATGTGGGAAACAGAGGATGAACAGCCGCTGGCCATACCTCCCATTAAATCTCTCTCTACACCCCAGCTGTCCACCAAGAAACCACCCCAAACTCAGAACCTGACAGAAGATAGAAGTGTGCCATGTATGCTACATCAAAACAACCGCATGATAAAGCCCACCAAGGTCTTCAGAGGCTGACCAGCGAGCTCTCTTTCTTCTAAGACTGAGAGGTTGTTTGGCCTTGTTGTGACGTCTCACTCGTTGTTACAGTAACACTAAACACCCCTAAATACACCCCGAAACAAGCCTTAATGTGCATCTCTCCAGCCCTATGACTGTAATCAAGGCCTTAAAGGCAGTAATCTATGTAACCAGCACCTTAGCATCTGCTGAGTGGCAACTGCCGCATAAACTGTAGGCTTGTTGTAGAGCTGAGAATGAGTCTAGCAGGACAAGGAGAAAAATACAAGGAGAAACAAGTATGGAGGGGGAGAATGAGAGCGAATGGTGAATGGTGGTTAGTTCTCCACTTGGATAGGTAGGTGTATGGGGAAGTGGCTGAAGTTACTGTTTCATAGTGATTCCAGCTTGGTGGTTAGCATGTTCACCTCTCAGCACTGGGGTCTCAGGTTTGAGTCCCCATTTGGGGGGAGTTTCCATGTCTATGTGGGTTTCCTCTGGGGCCTCCAATTTCCTCACACAGTCCAAAACATGGAAGTTAGGGTGATTTGGTATGAAATTAAGTGGACATAGCCTTAGTTGCTGATATGGCATTAAACAACAAACAACAACATAGTCATACTAATCAAATGGGTATTTAGTTTTATGTGGGATATTTGTTGAGGTACCTGGCAACCCAATCCAGAGAAGTGTGTGCAAATGATCATGTCTGATGTGCATCAATTGTCATTGGGGCATCACTGGGCATTCAGTTCATGCCCAAGTATTTCTACAGCATCCTCAAATGCTCAAATTGCCCTTCCCAGACTACAGAAATTTGCCGGGCCATCTCCGCCCACTGCTAGACTGACGTTCTCCAGCAAACCACCTCCGCTCTGGAATGATGTTCAATGACTGGGGACCTCATTAGCTGATAACCCAGAAATTCTCAACCTTTATCTCTGCCTAATGTTGGCAGGTTTGATGTTGGTAGTTTAGTTTTAGGGGAAGCTGATAAATTTGCATGAAAAATGTAAATGCATCAACATATTCATGTCATCACCCTGAAGGTGAATAATTCATTTGAATGAAAACCGTGGGAGCCACAGCATGTTTCTTCTCCATCAAACTTCTAAAATAAAAGCTTGTATAATTGACAACTCACAGCTGATTGTTAAAAGAAACACTGATGAGCAAGCTAAAAGTTTGAATTTCCCAGTTTAGGGATCATGTAAACATACCTGGAGGGAAACCTGAGTAGAAAGAAAGAGAGAGAATAAGTCCCCTATTGTTTGTTGGTTTTGTCCATGAGTACTTTTCCCTGGGGGGTGTCTGTGCACCCCGGCTCCTCTCACAGCTCTTCACCCATTCAGGCCATGTCCTCATCTGCACAATCTAAGGTGAGGTATTGTCGAGGCATGACAGTCCAGCAGGAGATGCTCTGCGCTGGGCTCAAAGCACAGAGTAGCACCTCGAGGAAACTGTCTGGGCCTGGAGGACATGCCTCTTATTAACCTGGATTAATAAAAAAATCTCCAATGCAATGTCATCAGCTGAATGTACCCCAAAAGTACTGAAGAAGTTATATATACTATATATATATAGTTCTGAAGAAGCTATAAATGACTCATTATTCTTCTTTTGCTTTTAGGTGGTTGCATTAAACTGATTTTTTTTACCTATGACTAAATTTTGATAGTAGCCCAGTGTGCTGGGAAAACTGAATATGGTAACTTTGAGAGATACAGTGTTGTGCAACTATCCTGTATTTTATGTTGAGCATCTTTCCCCATACCTAATGAATCAGTCAAGACATATTCAGTGTTCTAAGTGTCCTTCTTAAGTGTAGCTATGAGGCTAATGTAGCTAACATGGAAGCATTTTAGCCTGTTAAAATCTAACATTAGTATTGACAAAATGCTTCAAGCATCAAGATGGCTGCAAATTCTAGTTTTAGCTAAGCTACAATGGAAATAAAATGTCTAAACGCCTGTTTTTGTCATATAAAAAAATCAGACCACAGTGAATCATTTCAGAACTTTCTCCACCTTTAATGTCACATGTAATCTCAATCCCATGGAAAAATAAACAAACGTTTTAGGATGAAAAAATAAAAATAAAAAAGTTATAGGAACACACATGGAAATATGGTCACCCTTAAACTAATACTTTGTTGAAGTGCCCTTTGAATTCATTCATGACAGCATTCAGAGTTTGAGGGTAAGAGTCTATCAGAATGGTACATTTTGACTTGGCAATCTTTACCCACTCTTCCTTGCCAAAGTGCTCCAAATCTGTCAGATTGTGAGGGCATTTGTACAACCCTCTTCAGGACAACCCACAGATTTCAATTAGATTCAGGTCTGGGCTCTGGCTGGGCCACTCAAACATTGATGATCTTTTGTTGATGTGGAGGTTTGCTTTAGGTTGTTGTCATGCTGAAAGGTGAAAGTCCTTTTCATCTGTAGCCTTTTAGCAGATTCCTGTGTAGAAACGGACTGATATTTGGAACTGTTCATTATTCCCTCCACCGTTACTAAAGCTGCAAAAAACATCCCTAAAGAACAATGCTACCTCCACCATGCTTCACTGTGGGCATGGTGTTCTTTTGGTGATGTGCAGTGTTGAGTTTGCACTAAATATACCTTTTGGAATTGTGGCCAAAAAGTTCTACCTTGGTCTCCTAAGACCATAACACATTTTCCTACATGCTATTGACAGGCTTGATGTAGGTTTTGGCAAAACATAGCTGGGCTTAGACATTTTTCTTTGTAAGAAAAGGCTTCCGTTTTGTCACCCTACCCCACAGCTCAGACATATGAAGAATATGGGAGATTGCTGTCACATGCAGTACATAACCAGTATTTGCCAGAAATTCCCGCAGCTCCTTTAATGCTGTTGTAGGCCTCTTGGCAGCCTCCTAAACCAAATTTCTTCTCGCCTTTTCATCAGTTTTTGTTTAGTTCTTTATCTACTTCATGCTGACACATCTTCGTTGTATTCCGTGGTATATCTAATGCCTTGGATGTCCTTCTCTGGACTGATACCTTTCAACAATGAGTTCCCTTTGAAGTGTCCATGGCCTCTTTACAGGCCGTGGCTTTTGCTGCAAAATGCAACAAGAAAATGTCAGTAAAATCCTACTAGAACAGCTGAACTGTATATGTATTCATCAGAAGCACTTTAAATGATGGTAGCTGTGTACTGACTTATATAACATGAGATTAAATGTGATTGGGCAATTCTGAGCACAACCACCTTGCCAATTATAAGAGGGTTTTCATACTTACACATCAATATTATTGTAGTTTTGTTATTATTATTTCCACCCTCTAAATGATTTCAGTTTGTGTTTCAATGGAGTTGTTCAGATTATGGGTCACATTAAAGGTGGAAAAAGTTCTGAAATGATTCATCTTGCTCTGTTTTTTTTTACATGACAAAATCCTGGCATTTTAACAGGGGTGTGTCAAGCTGACACACTTGTTGAAGTGAGCGTGTGTTGATTTAGACATGTAAGTTAATACTAATTTACAGGGTAAGTTTTTGGTACTTGCTAGCTAGATTAACTTCCAGTGAGCTTAGCCTTCATTGTAAAACAATTGTGAATTTCAAAAATGTCTTTGCTGACTGACTTTGCATTAAGTGTATTGAGTATTTTCTTTGCCAAACTATTCCTTAAAGGAGTGGCATCCAAAGTCCAGCAGTGACTGTCCTATCAGCAGACTCCCCTGGCAGACTTGATGGGGCAGAATCAATGGCGACGCCCATCTCAGGCAGACAGTGCAGGGCTCATCTTAACGGCCCCAGTGTCTGCACAGGTGAACATTGGCCTTTTGCAGACGTGATTGTGCTCACACACTCACTGTGTGTGACTCAGTGAGATTACTAAGCCAACAGCCTCCACTAACTTCCATCTTCAGGCTTTGATATTAGCACAAGGCCTTACAGTAATCAACAGTGATGCAGTCTTTACCTACATCCCATTTTATTTTAAGTGAAACTTTACTTATTGTTAATACATATATTTTATACATATTTTTCCTATGACATATCCACAGTATGTACTTTTATATGTATTCTGGATATGTACCTAATGTATATTTGGACATTTCCATATTATATGTATAGTTTGCAATGACAAAATAGCGATACAAGTTTTTTGTTTCATCAGCATTGATTTGCAGGCGATAGTGATTATGATGAAGGTGTTGACTTTGAACAGCCTAATTGGCTCTACATGATCATGCAGGAGAGCAGAGGCAGCTCATACAGGCAAATACACAGCAGATAAGTGTTGGAGAGAGCAAACACAGGCTTTTGTTCATGAGCGATATACTTTTGACTTGCTGCACAAGCGTGGCACTGCTAGAGAAAACAAACACTCCACTCTTAGAGTTTTCAATCAGCCACTATTCAGTATAAATGGACTATGAGCAACAGGCCTGACTGACCAAACACAGGTGTGAAGCCACACACACAAAACCAGTGTGTCTAAAAACACACGTACAGCAACATGAGTTGGCATTTCAAATTGCTAATGTTATCATGCTTCTTTTAATCAATAAGGCTAATCTAAGCCCTTCTATGTGGCTAATCTTACTTATGGCTTGATATAGCACTTTTACAGAGTCTCTCTCTTTCTCTCTCTCTCTCTCTCTCTCTCTCTCTCAAGCAGAAAATGAACTTACACTGAGTGAGTGATGATTATTTCATAATGAACCATGCTACAGATATGTAGACCTAGACATCTAGAGGCACTAATTAATATGTAATAGTAACCAACTTGTATACCAACTTTATATATATATATATATATACACACACACACACACACACACACACACACACACACACAGGCACCAATATAACATATATAATAGGCACCAACTAAAGATGCTTAAGGTGCACTCCACTAACACCTGCGAAGATACCTGGGTCGAGCCATTTAAACCTGTATAGCCTAAAGGCCTGTATATGGGCCACATTCTCAGAAGTACATCACTTGCGTATCTGTTTCCTAGAAGTGCAATATGTTGTGCTACTGACTAAATAGTAAGCCTTAAGTTTAATAACTGAACAACTTGCCTACAGATTAAGGGGTTTATTTTAGAAGGTGAGTCATTACTTTAATTTCGCTTCCTTCAATGATAATTATGTAATAACATATGTAATGAGTATAATGTATAAGTTACATAATGAATTGTATTTACATGAGATTAGCATTTTGCATCGGCAGGTTTAAGTCTTGCCCTTCTGGATTTTTCCATTTTCTTGTTTTGATGTCGGGAACTGAAAAATCAAGGCTGTATGTAAAATAACTTTTCTCCAAATTCAATAGCAGTGTAAACCAAATGTGCTATAAGCTCCACACTTTAAGCTGAATTTCTCCCCTTGTTTCACTGAGTTATAAGTGAGAAATATCAGTGAGGACACTGGCAGGGTTAACCTACTAGTTTTTGCAGTAAAAATGTTACAGGTAAGATTCCTCTCTTTGTTCATTTCCTATAAACACTGCAGTTAAATGGCACCATGGCTTTTTATGTCATGCACCCAAAGTTGTAAAAGTGCAGGAAGTATTTAAGGTAAAGGTGAAGCTTGTAGTAGACTTGCTGAACTGGCCCTGAACCGACACTTTATTTTAACAAAGGAATTCCAAAAATATTTTTAAATGTCTGTATTTAATCACCGACAAGTAAACAATCATTATTCGGAGTATTCTGAAATTCTATATTACAGAGAATTTTACAGATTCTGTTTTACTGACAAAGGCTGAGGTGAAATAAAACCAGGTCACAATGCCTACACAAATGTAGCCATTTTATTTAAACTCTGAACAGTTCACTGACATGAAATAAACAAATGTTGATGGCTGTTGTAAAATATCTTTTAAATTTAGCAGATTTTATCATTTGTAATTTGTAACACATGCTTAATATTTACTCTTGGACAAAAATGTTGGCATTTCTAGGTTTTTATCCCAGATTAATTTTTCCCAGGCTGCACAGCACTATAGAGACTTTATGTACAGCCGTCTTGCAGCTCAGATTTGTGCCTCTAGAAGTTATATCTGTTTGGAACTTAGTCAAACATCAGAAAAGGACTGCAACAAAAACATTTTTAGCAGCTCAAAATAGGCAGAAATTAAGCAGAAGGTAAATTTGAAAGGGCTTCAACTTTCATTTAACTCTCGCTTGGATGTGTCAGAATGCATTGTGGGTAAAGCCGAACAGTAGAGGAGCAGAAATCAAATATACAGATAAGAAGAAGAGTATAAAGAGCCCATAAAGATGAACTGCTGTGTATATCAACAGACAGCTATCTTGGTTGTCCTCCACCATCTGCTCAGTGTGTAACATACAAACTCATTTGCAGTATATGTACAAATACATCTGATGAGCTGGAGAGACTTGAAAACCCAGTCTAGAGTCAACACAAAGAACGCCATATACATTCCTGCCTCTTATACAGTTTAAATCTGTTTAATAAATGCCTTTCTGCATCTACAGGAGTACAAAGTCTGTGTACCCCTGGCATGTTTTGTTGATTTTTGCAGATGATAAAACACTCTTACGTTTTATTTACTGAAGTTAATCACACTGGAAAAAAGTTCATAACTGAATTAAAAAGTCATATTTTATATTTATCACACAACAAGTGACATTTCAAGCCTTTTTGTTTTAATGTTGATCAGTTATAGCTCATGAAAATCAGAAACGTATAATTTAAAATTATTAAAATATTTCATTTAGAATAAATTAGCATTAAAACAAAAAGGCTTGAAATGTGTCACTTCACATGTAATGAATATAAAATATATGTTAATTTAACTTTTTGAATTAAATTATGAACACAAAATGAACTTTTTGACAATATTCTAATTGCTGGAGATGCACTTGTATATTTCATCAACACAGTTATTATCAAAAGTAAGTAAACTGGAAAGCAAAACTGTGCTTTGTGTATGTATTATATTTACATGCTTCATTGGAAATGTGACTGAATTGTGGATACAACAACCATTTAAACAATTAAAAAGAAAACAGTTGTTTGGCTGCGGTGCAGATGATCATTGCAATAATTCTTCATTTACAAAAGAAAACCCTCATAGACCCAAACATAAACACACTGTAGTCAGTGCTATGGAGAGAAAAACATTGCAAAACTCTTCTGACATTCCACACAGCAGGCTTTCAGACTCAGACACACCCACCTGCAACGTGAGTTCCTCTGGAGATGTAGAGAATTGTGTGCATATGTGTACACACAGAGAAGAACCTGAGAAAACACACCTATGGAAATCTTTTACACATGTTTTCTATGGACGACTGTGAGCAGTCAGTTGTAGTTGTTTAAAAGCCTTGGGATATATCACTCATATGTCCAAAATAAGAGCTTCACTTTGGTTATCTGAGCTTGTAGTGAAAGGTGAGCTTTGGTTTGGTTGAAGATACATTTTTTTCTTTGCTGTCCAAGGTTCTCTCAAAAATTTTCTCCAACATCAAAGTTTAAAGGTCTTATAATTCCAGAAGCTAAATTTTGGATATCAAAAATGTTTTGGCTGACTGACTACATTTATAATCTGAGGGAAATGATGTAAATAGTTCTCCACTACAGTCTTTTCTATCAATACTAACATTACTGGTCTTTCCTGTTGTCTTCTTAAACTGTAGACATATAACTGATTTGTTAACTATAAGAGATAGTAACCTGTGATGTGTATAAGCCATAATGTAAAGTGGGGCACATACAGAGTCTTGCAGTTTAAGGGCTTACAGTGTGATTCCTCCACACTTTAAAATAGCTCTATGCACAGAACCCAAAGGATTAACCCATGTGGAGGTGTAACCTGGGGGTCACCGCACCTTAACGTGTGCACACCTCACCTTTCTATCCCCTTTGTTTAACTTTCCAAAAACATTCCAAACAATTCTTTTTCAGCTTTGATCAAGATTCTGCTTCAAATAACCCTACAGAAAATAAAAAACCAAAACAGAGGAGATCTGAGTGAAGGAAGGTGAAGTAACCAAATAAAAAGACCCTTAAAAGAATATATATATATATATATATATATATATATATTTTTTTTTTTTTTTTTTTTTTTTTTTTTT
>BRDA01053992.1:2231-18713 GCA_036984385.1 Crenuchus spilurus | reverse complement strand
TGTTGTCTTCTTAAACTGTAGACATATAACTGATTTGTTAACTATAAGAGATAGTAACCTGTGATGTGTATAAGCCATAATGTAAAGTGGGGCACATACAGAGTCTTGCAGTTTAAGGGCTTACAGTGTGATTCCTCCACACTTTAAAATAGCTCTATGCACAGAACCCAAAGGATTAACCCATGTGGAGGTGTAACCTGGGGGTCACCGCACCTTAACGTGTGCACACCTCACCTTTCTATCCCCTTTGTTTAACTTTCCAAAAACATTCCAAACAATTCTTTTTCAGCTTTGATCAAGATTCTGCTTCAAATAACCCTACAGAAAATAAAAAACCAAAACAGAGGAGATCTGAGTGAAGGAAGGTGAAGTAACCAAATAAAAAGACCCTTAAAAGAATATATATATATATATATATATATATATATTTTTTTTTTTTTTTTTTTTTTTTTTTTTTTCTTTTTTTTTCTTTTACTAAGTTCTGCACTCCAGCTGCAAGGGTAATGTAGCTAATGTAGCTAATAAGTGCTGTCTTGTAAATTAGCATCAAACTGCATTACATCTACAACCAGAACCACACACCACATAAGAAGTGTATTTAAGATTAATTTTATGTATTTAGGATTTCATTTCATGATAATTTAAGTGAATGATAACTAATTAATGGCTATACGTTTACATTACGTTTATGTTTACAACATTTATCTTATCCACAGTGACGTACAACAGTGTTTTGTTTACATTAAGAGAATGATCTCAGCTAGTACAGACAGGTTAGAGTCTAAACTAGTCTTCAGTTCAGACACGGTTAGAACTAAACCATCACTAATACCTAGAAAGAAGGAAAGATACACAATTATACACAATATAAGAGCTTTACAATGCATTACAATAAGTGTTTAAACTAGTGCTGCTTAAGTCCTCCACAAAGAGATGCTCTTCAGTCTGTGTGTGAAGACTGTGAGGGACTCTGCTGTTAGAACAACCAGTGGGAGTTTGTTCCATCACCTGTGTGGTAGGACAGAGAAAAGTGTTGATGCCAGTCTTCATTTGTATTGAAGGATGGTGGGCAAGCCGAGCCATACTAGAAGCTCGAAGGGTTCGACTTAGGTTAGAATTGACCATTGCCATTTGATAGGGAGGGGCTGGTCCTTTTTTTGTACTGCATTAGCAGTAGTCTGATTGACTACATTTGTACTAAGGGTAAAATAATATAAATATTTTTTTATAGTGCTAACATTTTCTGAACTATGGTTGTTACCTTTAGAAGCAGCATCACAGCCTACATCAATGTGATGCTAATTGCTACATCCTGTGGTGATTCATACCGTTTTTGATATTGCGATTGAATTGAGTCACAATCTCTCACGTAAGTATATGTAAACAATCCTATCTGGAGCGATCCCCTGTCCCTCTATCACTTGTGTGATAAGGCTGTCGTATTAGTTGGAACATTATCTTATCAAAGTGCAGCTAATGGGTCCCAATTGTGCTCTCTACAACTCAGCAAGCCATAAAGTGAAGCTAATGCTAAAGTCAGCGAAAAAGAAGGAAAAATCCATCTTTGGAATGAAAGAGCCTCACCCCATGTGCACCAGCACCAAGTGAGTCATCCCTCATATTATCACTGGAGACGAGGGTAGATATGCTATCTCAGAGTTTGGAGTGGAAAACATGAAGAGCCATCCAAGATTCCACAATTATTAACGGGAAAAAAATTCTTAGAAAGAATTGAAATGTCATTCAGAGAACTATGCAGCAAGGATATTACTTATCAGAGAAAATAATCCTGTAACATGAACCAAATATAGGCCCAAATGTGTGCTTGTAAAAGTTTTTGTTTTGATGTCAAAATTCAGGTCATTCAGGTATGCTTCCACAAAAAAAAGGACTTATCCTTCTTTATTCTGCTTCTTTATCACATCAAGATTTACCCAACTATCTCATATCAATTTCACACTATATTAACAAAAAGCTATTTGTAAATATACGCTACTTATTGGGCACCATCTTTGATCTTTCAGGTGCACAGCTTTTGGTTTGCCAACATAAGCCCGCAACTACGCAACTATCTTTGTGTACTTTTTGATAGAGAAGCAAATTTAGACTCTGGTATCTGAAGTACTCTGTATACATGGTTATCAAATAAAACAGAAGTAGGTTAACTCTTTCAGTTAGAGGAGTAAGGAGGAACAAATCTCAAAATCACTGCATACCAAAGGTGCCAAAATGTTAGTCTTTGTTAGTCAAAATCAGTGAATGATTACAAAGTCTGAAAGTTGAAATACTTGAATAAACTGATGTTTTTATTTAACGGCAGTGGGTGCAGTCAGTTAGCTGAAATGCTAATGACTCAGCCCATAAGACAGTTTCTATTATGAAGGTAGGGCCATGTCAATAAGAGCTGTCAAAGGCCAAGAATCTTTAAAAAAGAAATCCCAGTCATCCTGTGGCACAGTGGGTAATGTTGAACCTTTGCAAAGGCAACACAAGACCATTTCAGCCGGTCAAACAAGAATTAAATAATACAAAATAGCTTAATGTAAAAAAATAAATAAGAAAAGAACATTTTTTAAATGTTGTGAGAGAATATCTATATATGTGTATATCAAGTCAGATAACAGGTTTTAGAACCTGTAAAAAATTTTGACGCATAAAAGTATTAAGTGCCTTTTACAAACGCTCCAGGATTCAGTACTGAATCTAAGACTAGGAGTAGTTTAGGGTTAGCCTTAGAATTAGATTAAACTTTGTGCCAATATGATTTGCACAGAATGGAATTTGATCTCCGCATTTAACGCATCTGTGCAGTGAAACACACACACTAGGCTGTGAGAACAAGTGCCTGAAGCGGCGGGCTGCCTTATCCATGGTGACCGGGGAGCAGTTGGGAGTTAGGTGCATTGCTTAAGGCTCGCGGATCAAACCAGCGACCTTCTGTAACAACACCAGATCCTTAACCACCAGGCCATGGCTGCCTGTTACCGTTAACTACTCAGTAATTGCATGTAAGTATAAATATAAACAAGATCCAAAATAATTTTTGAAATGATATGACATGGCAGGAGAGGGCGTTTTTCTTTTTGCCCAGTCATCCTAAACTGTAAAGTACATCTGATGAGCTCACATTATGTAGAAAAAGAGCAGAAAAAATCCCACAATGATGTGGTGGTGGTGTGTTAGTGTGTGTTGTGCTAGTACAAGTTGATCAGACACAGCAGAGTCTCATCCACTCATACTAATGCAACACATTCTTACACACCACCATCATGTCAGTGGTGCACTGCAGATGATCCATCATCCAAATAATAGCTGCTCTGTGGGGACCCTGACCACTGAAAAACAGGTGAAATGAGTCTAATAAAGTATGCAGAGAAACAGATGAACTACAGTCTTTTATTGTAGAACTACAAAGTGCACCTGTATGGAAAATTAAAATGATTAAATGGACAATTAGTTTTGGATGGATGGATGGATGGACAAATAGACATATAGATAGATGGATAGATAGATTTGTATGCATTAAGTATATCTATCTATACATCTATCTATCTATCTATCTATCTATCTATCTATCTATCTAGTAATTCCTAAAACAAACTGCTACATATAAATGTTCTTGCACTGTGTATGTGTGTGTGTGTCAGGACTAAAGAATGTAATAAAATCATAATTACAGCGCATAATTAAACAGACTACAGTTATCAGTCAGTTACTCAGTTTTTATTACAATCTCTCTGTCTGTCTCCACTTGTGTGTCTGTGTTTGTGTGTGTGTGTGTGTTTGTACACAAGATCACAGATGGAAAGCAGTCTGACAGTGATAAGATGGCCCGTCAGTGTGTCTGCAACAATGACCTATAGTCCCTCCGAGTGGCAGTAAACTGAACACACACACACGCACACAGCCTGCTCAGGCCAGTCATACCTTTAGGAAAAGTCATTAAAGGACAGTTGGAATAAGAGTTACACATGTAAGCTGTAGTATTGAGCTTGTTTAAATATTTCTAAAGTTGGGAATAAAGTTTTTTAGTCTAATCTGGGCCACATCACTTATGCACTGTATGTAAAATGATGTGTGTATATGTGGTCATGCTTTGGATATGCATGGGGTGTAGTTACTTTTCATTATATTAGTAATCGAGTAATATTAAGAAACATTTTATAACTGGTTAACTGGTTAATGGGGTAGGTTCCAATGTTTACACACACTCTGCTTTTGGTGAATTATTCATCAGCGCAACAGTAAGAGCTGGAAACAACGTTATGATTTCCACTATTGCAGAGAAGTGCAGGTTGCCTGTGTGGAAAATATCAATCTTGATCAAATATTTTCACAAAAAAAATGATAAAGCGTTAGCTTGTGCCCTGTCCTCCAATACTGTATTGCTCTATTTGAGAAAAGGTGTAAAATAAATGGAAAGAAATACGGGAGATGTTTAATCATGAACAGCTCGCCAAACACACTCAGACTCATTTTGCGAGTTGTGCATTGTAAGGATCAGGCCTATTGTAAAACATGTACCTGGTGACAGCAATGATTCATCCTACAGCAGAGGCTGTAGGCTCCTGTAAACGTAAACTTTTCTGTAAACGTTTCCCATCTGAAACCTGTATGGCTCGCCCATCCATTTGCAGTACACAAGTCATGCACACATACCTGCAATACTGGCTTGGCCGGCCTCCACATATTCTTACACAAAAGCGTGAGCCTGGGAAAAAAGTAGTCACGCTCATCTTCACCGTGCCTCCAGTCATAACTGCCTTCAGGCTCACTGCGATTCTAATTTGTTGTGATAGTTCAGGATGAAGGAACTGAATTTAATGTGATAAAACCTATTGGAGTTGGGCTTGTTGCACCTGGTATTGTACTCATGTTTAAGTGATTGTTGACAGAGATCCAGTTTCCACCTGCAGTGTTAGCAGTGGATGCTGATGCTTTCTGACACTTGGGAAGCACAGCTGGAGATAATAGAATGGCCGAACATTGAGAACTCATATCTTGTTTTTCTAGTCTACTGACATTAGCGATGATAATGTCAACAGACGTGTTGCTTTAAAAATAAAATGAATTTTAGCTCATTAGCACATAAATGAAAATGACCAAACTCAGAACTCTATTTTTACAGCTTCGTCACAATATTTTCCAAATAACACTAGTTGCGTTTCCATTGACCATGAAATATCACAAATAAGAATTGCGAATAAAAATTAGCTTAATGGACACACAATTTTGAAAAAACTCACGTTTGTTGATAAAAGTCTTTTGCGCTAAGATGAGGTGGTTTTTCAGTCGTATCGAAATTGGTTTATATCACAAAAGTGTAATGTAAACACTCAAACTGACTTTTTTTGCATTAAGGGAGTCACGTGATCAACAACCGGACGTTTCTATTGGCGAAAAAGACGACGACGAAGAAGAAGACAACAACAGAAAGTAAGAGGATGAAGATGACGCGGCATATTTGGAATAACGAGGAGAATCCTTGGACAATGTGCAGCTGCTCCACTAGAGATCTCACAGCATCACAAAGTTCATTAAAAGTTGAGTGTGTCATTCTAAAATGTTGAATCCACAGCTCTTCTGTAAAATCATCGACTACAGTTTCCCAAAAACCCGCATACGTAGCCGCTCCCAAGTATAAGGGGCTTGTCACTCCAAAGCCTCGATAAGTCACCGTCTCTTCTGATGGCTGATGATGAGCGCTAGTGCCGTGGTAGCAGTGTGTATAAAGCTGAAGTATGTGTTTACATCCACTGCCGCCATGTTTGTAATGACTTATCGCGAGAACAAACATATTCACACGTGATTTTATAAAAGTATTTTGCATTTAATGGAAACACCGCAAATGTGAAACTTGTTCTTTCAAATCGTTTTTTCGACAAAACAGAATATTGATAAAGTTTTGCGCAAAACTGCAATAGAAACGCGGCTAATGACAAAAGACCAGCAACATAACCATGAGTTACAATGCCAGCAATGTGGAAATGTGACCATCATACATATTAACGTCTTGGTCGAGATCTGAGCCTTTGAAAGCTTCGTAGACTGTGCTTGTACTGTTTACTATGTATTCTTAATACAAATCCACTGTTACTATTTTTACAGTAATGACAGTTTTACAGTATTAATTGTGATAAAAAGAACCTGGAGCTCCGTTTCATTAAAAGATATGGCCGTGTGCTGTTTTGTGATTGTTTTTGAGCATGTCCTGTGGTGTAACTCTCAAGTCCTGCCTATGACCTTTTAATCAAGACTGCAATTTGAGGAAATTACAGATACAAACAGACCCCGAATTTACCGACCTCCTACGAATTACACTACACAGCTCCTCTGGTGATACAAGTCTAGTAGTATGTTTGCCATGTTGACGTATAATGCAAAAATGTTCTCACTTACACAATTCTCCAATGTGGAGACCTCTAACCACAAAAAGTACAGGATTTCTAAATTACTGTCATGGAGAGCGGCATGTAGAGAAGCATCCGCTCCTTCAGGATATGGTAGGACATAAGACACAGGGTTGTTAGTTACGTTAGGGGTGCTACATTCATAGTGTGTATTTACAAAGAAAAAACGATCAGATAATATAATCTGATTCTGACACAAGCCCTAAAAATAGATAAAAAATTATCCAACGAGACATCCAAAACAAATGAGACGTTTATCATTTAACAGCTTCAACTCTAAGACGTTGGATGGGTTTCCTCACATGAACTGCTACAGATCCATACACAACATTTCGATTGAATTAAGGACAGTACTTGGCCGTTCCAAAACAGGAACTTTATTCTTTTTTTACCATCCTTTAATTAGAATAAATTGGGAATGTAGTGTCATTGGCTTTGCTTGAACATGGTTATCTTGAGGTTCATTTCATGAACAGATGTTTGGACATGTTCCTTTAGAATTTAGATTTAATTTTTCCATCAATGATGGCAAGCTGTCCTTGTATAGATGCAGCAAACCAGGCCCAATCCATGATACTACCGCCACCATGTTTCAAGGATGGGGTAAGCTTCTTATGCTGGAATGCAGTGTCTTCCTTTCTACAGATAAACACATTTCATTTAAACCAACAAGATCCATTTTGGTCTCATCTGTTCAAAAACATTTTTTTCAAAAGACTTGACACATGACACTTAGCAAACTACAGCAACAATGCTCTTTTTGGAGAGCAGTGTCTTTTTCCTCACAGTTCTCCATGTGAAAATGTTCAGTGTTCTCCTGATGGTAGCTCAATGTGAGAGAGGGCTTCAATTGCTTAGAAGTTACTTAGGTTCATTTGTGACCTCACAGGCTATGTGCATTGCTATTGTAGTGATCTTTGTTGGTCGACTTTTCCTGGGGAGGATGAAAATGACCTTAATTTCCTCTATTTGTACACAATCTGACTGAGGATTTGTAGTGTGTACAGATGTTTTCTCTTATTTTGGTCGTGCCATGATACACTTTCACAAACATAGAAAAAAATGAAAAAGATCTTAACTTTCAGTCATTTCAGTGAGATCTACTGCTTTTCAGACATTTCTCTTGAGAAAAAGACTTCAGTAATCTCATGGGTGTCAGTGTTTCCATCCAAAACAAAGAACCTTGGCATTTTTGATGCTGTGAATAATAGGGGTGTAAAAAATAACCGATTTGAATCAGAAGACCGATTTTGACTTAAACGATGTGAGTGCATCGGTACATGGACCCCTGAATCGGTCTATTTGTAAAATGAACCGGACGATGGCCTGATTCAAGAGCTGTCAATGGGTTTGGTGTGCTGCTGCTGCTAGCCCCTCTGTCCCTCCCCCATCCCCCTCCCCTCTCTCTCGCACGCTCTGTCTCTCATTCACTGTAGCGATACTCGTCACAGTCACGTTTGAAAGACAAACATGTCCGATGCACACATATACAACGCTCTGCCGAGCTTAAAATCTAAATTTTGGAAGAAGTTCGGTCTTTAAATGAAGAGCAGAAAAGATTTGGTGAGACGACATGAGGAAAGTGGCGACGAGGATGCTAGCATAGCACCGCTAACTCCACAAAAAACCAGGACTTCTTCAGGCAAAACTCGACCACAACTCAGGTAGAGCCAAAGTAATAACGGCTTCAATAACCCGGTTCATTGTCAAAGACTTAAGACCATACTGTGTGGTGGAGAATGAGGGCTTTGGGGACTTGTTTAAAACATTGGAGTCCCGGTACCACATCCCAACGCCACAGTATTTTACTGTTTCTGAGTTCACATGTCAAATACAACTTTACTAGTTCTCTAGTATTTCATTAATCTGTCTGAAAGCAAAACACATTTTTAGTAATAACTTATGTTGAATCATAATGTAAATGATCTATTTTAAACAAATAACTCATATTATTTCCTACCCCATTATAGTGAACCAAATTGTACCGAAATCGTCCTGAATCGAATCAAACCGAATCCGTCAAATTTAAAATACATTGTTTCTGAATCGTATCGTACCGCATGAATCGAGATACATATCGGATCGTCATTTATTGGACAGATACACACCCCTAGTGAATAACTACTATAATTTATGCTGGGCCAGAGGTATCTCATGCCTCCTTTTTGGTGCCATGCTATTTCTCAAGAAATCAGGTGAATCTCCATTAAGTCTGCTGAGACATTAAAAAGAAGTGTTTGAGCAAATAAACATTTCTTAGTGTACTTTTTTAATTTGTGACTTTTTGCCTGACTAATTGATTCTGCTGTAAAGTGAGTTTATGCAGGGTCAAGGTGAGAGCAGAAGCTGGTTTCCCTGAGGACAAGACTAATTCCAGCCAGTCAAACAGAGCAAAAGTATTCAGAGCTGACAGGGGATGGGAGTGTGCCAGCAGAGCCATGCCAGTGGCTCTTTCCGAAACATTCCAGGGCTGGTGGGAAGAGTTTAAGTGTGTGTGTGTGTGTAGCAGAGCAGGATGATGTGATGATGAAGAGGATGTGATTGAAGACAGGTGTGTGTTGAGTAAATTCTCCTTCTAACTGTGTTTCCGAGGAATCTGAGGTGATATGTTTTAGAGGTCAGATCCGTGTAGATGGGCTAAGGGAGGGGTTCACTTATCTGGACTGCAAAAACAAACACACAGGCATGAGTGCTGGTTTAAACCTCTCAGTGATCTTGTTCTCTCCAATGAGATGTTTAATTCTGAAGGAGGGACATACAATAGGTATAAGAGCAGGAATTGGAGCAAGGATGAACTTTTGATTTCAGAACACACACACAGACGCACAACTGGCTTGATTGCTAGTTACTATTAATAGTATACTAACAACAACTATTAATCATTAGTAATAATAAAATAATAATACAAATTTTAATATTAATCATCCTGTGTTTCACCTTTTAAGTCAACTTCACTGCAACTCATTACCACCAATTTTACACTTATGTTTGGAATGTGTAGTCAATAGACCTCATTTACACAAAATTATACCTAGAATTACATATACATATTATGTGCATAGACTTGCAAGGTCTGTTACTGCTTTCTGATTGGCTGTTTGTAGTAAATTATGAGCGCAAGAGCATAAAAAGTTTCTTGAGTATTTGGGAAGTGTTTGAGTGCGCATGCATGCTCCACTAAACTGAAGAAAGAAAATCTGTGAGTGCTGCGTGAATCATGCTCTCACACTTAAAGTGTGCTCTTGACTTTTGGCAATGAACCAGAGTGACAGCGGAATGGCCAATCACACGTTAGCAACAAATGGCAGAGCCAATCGATGAGCTTGTTTTCTGCTTGGTCCTTGTGCTTGACTCGTCTTCTTTGAATATAGCGTAACATTGTTTTTGGATAGTGAAAACTGCAGGGGACCAAAACTGCCTAAGGAAAAAGAGTGCAGGGGACATGTCCCCCCATGTCCCCCCTGTCCTTGTGTTGGATTATATGTATGAAATGTATACTCATGCCATGGACTAATTTTTTATCCATTTCTTCCCTTACTCTTTAGTGTACTTCGTATCCCGGCATTAAACTTATGTTATATGCATTCTAACCTTTTTATTCAGTTTGAATATGCTCTGTATTTCATATTTAATCTCGATATGTTACGTAATACTTATGAAATACTCATGTAGAGGATCACTGAATTATTATTAGCCATTGTAGAAAACCTGTTTGTGAATGCATGTAAGAACAAGACCAGCAATTTGATATTACAAAGAGCTTAAAGTAGTCATTATTAATTGAGGCCCATTCAATTGGATTTCATTGACATGAGGTCATAATAAAAATAGCCCATCCCTAGCACTGTCCTTGCCCTAATAGTTTATAACTTTTAAATAAACGCGTGAATAGTTTAAGACTCACGCACTCGTCATCCTCTCCCAACTACACACTCGCACACCAAAGCTATGGCAATCCTGCACATTTGGGTGACATTATAAAAACACAGCCACTCTGCTTTTATACTCAACTAAACAAACTCTAGTCGCTGGACCCATAAAAGCAAATTTAGAGATGAAATTTAAACATCCAGCTGTTGCACATGTGTCCATGGCTTGGATTCACTTCTTAATTATATCCTCTTCTTACCATAATTGTAGGGATTACGGAGAAGGGGACGGGCATGGAAAAAATACACCATATACTACCCCCAACTCAGGCCTTCAAACAGTGAATACAAAGGCTAAAGGGCCATCTACTGTGTTTCTAAAATAAATTTGCTGCATGGTTTGAAAGGGATGGTTTGGCAAAATATCAAATGTACACAATCTCTCCCTAAGCCTAAATGTAGTCAATCTGCTACAGACATGGTGTTTGAAGTTTTCTTCTTTAGGTTTGTGCCGTAGTTGTTGAGGATGTAGCTAACAAAATGAAGCATAATGGAAATTTAGCTTTAACTTGAAGTGCTAAATTCATGCTAATTTCATCAGCAAACCCTCAGCCATGCTCATATAGACTTGCTTTTGTGACTCTGTATGTCACACTAGTGTCAATAAAACAAGTGAAAATTGCATTTACATACTTAAATAGTACAGTTTACATTACACCATTTTGTATAGAAAGCAGTGGATCATAGTGTCGGAAATCATAAATTAGTATATTAGAGGTTAATAAACAACTTCACTCCCGGATTCCATGCACCCTCTACAGTTTGCTTACAGCCACAACCGCTCTATAGAGGATCCACACCAAACTCTCAATCCTAGACCCTAGGAGGGATAATTATGTTCTAATGCTGTTTGTTGACTACAGCTCAGCATTTAACACGGTTATCCCCTTGAAGTTGGATGATCCCTCCCTCCCTGTGGGTTAGGGTTAGGGTTAGGGCAAAAACATCTCACCTTCTCTCACCTTCAGCATTGGAGCCCCCCAAGGCTGTCTCCTGAGCCCCCTGCTCTTCTCACAGTACACCCATGAGTGCGTGGTCACTTCTAGCTCAAACACAATCATAAAGCTTGCTGATTTACACCATCATGATAGGCTTGATTTCCAGAAATGACAAGAGTGATACCTGGAGGAGTTTAAACAACTGGAGAACTGGAGCCAGGGAAATAATCTCCTCCTCAATGTCAGCAAGACAAAGAAGCTGATAGTGGACTTCAGCAGAAAGCAGATGAGGGTCTACCACCACGCAGCTGTCAACAGGACTTTGGTGGAAGGAGTGGATAGTTTCAAAAAGGCCAAAAAGTTACTGATGGACACTAGCCATCCCAACAATGGACTCTTCTCTCTGTTGCCGTTAGGGATTCATTTTCTCACCCTGAAGGCAAACACAGATGATGAGGAGGAGCTTCTTCCCGCAGGCCATCCAGATTGTGAACTCTGGACAGTAACACAGGAACATACACCCTAGACTACACGAACGCACTTTGCACTTTACTCTGCACATTTACACTCTACCATCCATATTTACAATTTAACCACCCATGTAACATTTATATATTTTGCACATTATCTGCATGTTTTGCACAAGGAATCTTTTCTTATTTATCTCTTCTTTATTCTTATATACAGTGGTAACCCTACTTACAAGTTTAATCCGTGCAGGAGCTGAGCTCGTTAGCTGGTTTGCGCGTTAGCTGGATGCATTTTCCCCATAAGAATACATGCAAAACTGATTAATCCGTGTCAGCCGGCCAATATACAGTATACTTTAATATGCTAAATAATGTGTTTAAATTGGTTTTTTAAAACATAAACGTGACGACGACGGCGCTCGTGTAGGCTGGCCGCTAATGAGAGGGAGACCGACGGCGCTCGTGTAGGCTGGTGGCTAAGGAGGACAGGAGGACGGGTGTACGTGTATGGCATGGTTACACTTATCATATGAAAAGTAAAAGTAAAATTTATCTAACTTTCTTGTTCACTACCTTTTGTTACCTTAGTGTCGCTTTCACTAGCACTTTCACTGGACAGCGGTCAAAGGTATTGACTGACCTCTTCTTCTACGGTAGCATCTAGGGGATGCTACGACCGCCGTGCCCCTAGCGGTTTGGCATAATTGAAGAAATTTACGCTAGTCGTTACTTGGAATTTTACTCGTTACCTGGAACAAAGATATTCAGTGATCTTGACTCGTTACCTGGAATACTCGTTAGTAGGGATGCTCGTAAGTAGGGTTACCACTGTATTACAGTTATTATTGTCTTATTTTATCTTTTATTTTAAATTATTTTGTTATCCCCCCATTTCTGTGGTTACCATGTCCCCCCTTCTTTTCCTAATGTGAACGAGAAGTCATCAAAGCATTTCACTGCCAGTTGTACCATGTATGAGTGTGTATGTGACAAACAAACTTTGATTAATTGAACTCTGAGGCAAGTGTGTGATAATTTTGACATTTTACACAATGCTAAGAAATGTCCATCCAATCTCGTAGCTTAAGAAGCAACAACTGGATACCAAACATCTTAATTGATTTACTACATTTGATATAAATGATGGAATTTTGAATAACTTTAAATTAGATATACATTGTCATATCTGAATATTATGACAATGTACAAAATAGAAATAAAATTGAAATAACCACCATTGGTTCTGAGTATTCATACTATTATGATCCTGCAGCAAACCCAATCACATGGCACTGGTGACGTCCTGGGCCAGCATTCCCACTATCATAATATTCATCTATTAACTTATGACTATACAACAACAATAACAAAATAGGAATGACAGAAGTAGAACTAAAGTATGAACATATGGCCAAAAATATTCTGTCAAGTGCCTTTCTGTGAGCCAGTGAGGTGAGACTGAGGTCAGAAGGTGTGGACTCTGAGGATGTGTGGACATGGTGAGGTTCAGCGGTGGTTGGAGAGAGAGCGGGCCACAGACAAGCAGCAGGGCTTGACCCAGATCAAAAACCTCCTCACCCCACTCTATGAGGAGAAGAAACGCTGCTGACCAGAAGAGAAAAAGAGTGCTATATATGGAACAAGGGTACATATTCATTTCGCCGAAATGAGGTGTCTTAAGCAATTGCTGTTGAGCAAGAGCAGTTTTTTCTTAAAGGATACAGTCAGGGATAGTGAGGACCGCATACAGGGGTTAGCGTTAGGGCTGTAGTAACTAGTTCCTAAAAACTCTCTGTAAATGGAGTCTGCTTTAGAGAGAAATAATAATGCTAAACGCTATTAATGCTGTTACTACTAATCACTTCTCAAGGTCATTTTATAAGTTAAAATAATAAAACTCTGTCATTGCTCACACTGTTACTGCTAATACAGTCTTTTGAAAATGTTAATGAACTGTGTTAAGCTTAAAATGTTATTGATGTTCCAAGTCTAAATAAGTGAACCATCTTCTACATTTTAATGCACTTTTTTTAAATTAAATTTAGAAAATGTAAAATGTGGCCTGTGCAAAAGTTCAAATGTAACTTTACTTAAAAGTAAAAATTTTTCCCGTATGTAAAAAATCAGAAAAGAAACAGAAACATGCAGAACATATTTTCTGTTGTTCCCTGTAGTGGTGAACTTATGTTACTTATTTTTATGTAGAAAATTAACAAAATGTGTAATTTGACCAGGGGTGCACACATTTTTACACAATACTGTAGATGACAGCAGTTTTTTTTTTTAATGATCACACCCTGTGCCCTGTGTAATCACTAATCACTATCACTAATAATGCAATAAACCTATAAATACATTTTAGATTTATTAGTTAAAGGTAATGTTGCAGTATTATATTATAAATTAAATAGTAATATGTATTATACTTTAAATGCTATAAAGTACTAATTAAAACCACAAATAAAAATGTAGTATAAGTCATAGATTTAAGAAATAGTCTGGCACACACTGACCTGATTACAGCATTTGTTACATACAGACTGATATCACAGATCACAGATTTGCATGTTTTGCTATACTAAGAAAGGAAAGAACTATACTTATATAGTACAAGCCAATGGACAGTTGCTGAAGCAACTATGCAAATATTGATTAGGTTGAAAATTGTTGGATTATTCCTTTAATACAGACATTGCACTGCTGCATGTGAACACACAGAGTGGTTTGTAAAGTGAAACCACAGAATTCAAGAGAACTGTGGTGCCAGGCAAAGGGAGAGCGGACAGGAGGTTGTGCCATGTATGTGTGTGTGTGTGTGTGTGTGTGTGTGTGTGTGTGTGTGTGTGTGTAAGAAAAGCAGCACTGACTGTAAGGACCCAGTTTGTTGCGTAAAGCAGAAGAACATCTGCATTTTTGCAAGGGAATGTTTTCTGTAGAAGGCCACGCAGTCAACACTTCAGCTAAGCATCATCATCATGCTGCTGTGACACACACCAAATCACATACAGTAACATATATATATATATATATATACACACACATACACACACACACTCCTTTCTTCATACACATCACATTACACATCCTGTGCTTGCTTGAACCCTTAAACCACAGGTTTATTATTCCATTATTCATCTTAAGCACATGAAACATACAGGCTTATATTGTGATTATTATTAAGACACATTATACAGTAACTACTACATATCAGTTTTAAGGGTCAACCAATATGTTTTTTTTTTCAGGGTTGATACCAATACTGATATTGGTAAAAAAAAAAAAAAACAGATATCTGTAATGTGAAATTTTACAAAAATGCAACTCTTACTCAAAACTTTCATTAATTATACAGTATCCAACAAAAGTGAGGACACCTCTCACATTTCTGCATATACAGTGAGGAAAATAAGTATTTGAACACCCTGCGAATTTGCAAGTTCTCCCACGTAGAAATCATGGAGGGGTCTGAAATGTTCATCTTAGGTGCATGTCCACTGTTATACTAACAATACTTATTTGCAGCAGTAACACACAAATAAATGATTAAAAAATCATACATTGTGATTTCTGGATGTTTTCTTTTAGATTATGTCTCTCACAGTGGACATGCACCTATGATGAACATTTCAGACCCCTCCATGATTTCTAAGTGGGAGAACTTGCAAATTCGCAGCTTGTTCAAATACTTATTTTCCTCACTGTATTTGATTATATCTTTTTTTTATGGGACAACACTATAGAAATTAAACTTGGATATAACTTAAGAGTAGTCAGTGTACAGCTTGTATAGCAGTATAGATTTACTGTCTTCTGAATGCAACACAAAGCCATCAATGTCCTAATAGCTGCAACACAAGTGAGCACAACTCACAATGAAAATGTCCAAATTGTGCCCAATTGTATTTGTTGTCCCTCCCTGGTGTCATGTGACCTGCTGGAGTGAAAAGGTTCCAGGTGTGAATGGAGAGCAGGCCTGTTAAATTTGGTACTTTGGGTACAATCCTCTCATACATGCCATTGGATGCATGGCATCTCATAGTAAAGAATTTTCTGAGGATGTGAGAAATAGAATTGCTGCTCTCCTCAAAGATGGCCGAGGCTATAAGAAGATTGCTAACACCCTAAAACTGAGCTACAGCACGCTGGCCAAGGTCATACAGAATGGGTTCCACTCTGAACAGGCCACACCAGGGTCGACCAAAGAAGCTGAATCCACATGTTCAGCATCATATCCAGAAGTTGGCTTTAAAAAGAGACACATGAGTGCTGCAGACTATGAACTATTAACATAGTACCAATACATAGTAGCTAATGACTAATTTATAGTTACTGTAGCTACGAGTTTATAGTAAGCAATGAATAGTACTAAGATGTAGTGTAGTACTATAGTAGTTAGAGTTATTAGAGTTATTACAGTAGTCAGAATTATGTTTACATACACTGCTCAAAAAAATAAAGGGAACACTTAAACAACACAATGTAGCTCCAAGTCAATCACACTTCGGTGAAACCAACCTGTCCAGTTAGGAAGCAACACTGACTGTGAATCAATTTTACCTGCTGTTGTGCAAATGGACAACAGGTAGAAATGAGAGGCAATTAGCAAGACAACCCCTATACAGGAGTGGTTCTGCAGGTGGTGACCACAGACCTTTTCTCTGTTCTCATAATCAGTAATCGATGATACATAACCATGATACAATTATCAAGTATCAGACGTCGTGAGTACACAGAG
>BRDA01053989.1:0-7500 GCA_036984385.1 Crenuchus spilurus | reverse complement strand
AGTGTATATTTTAATCAGGCGGAAAAATACACTTTATTCTCGCTTTGAAGCAGCTTCAGAAAGTCGCCTTAGTCTCTGTGCTCCTGTAAGGAACAGATGCAGCCCGCTGATTGGTCAAACGCTACGTCACTTTTCGTCAATTCGGCGTGATTAGTGTTGTTATTTCCTCACCCGTTTTACAACAGGTCCCGCCTCTGCTCTGCTGTGATTGGCTAGTAGTTCATACTCACAAGCAATCAGTCTAGTAGCTCATTCTGTCCGTCTGCGGACTGGCTGAGAGTATGAACTCACCAACCAATCCTAGCGCAGGAGGGGTGTGGCCTGCCGGAGAACGGGTGGGGAATACCGGAAATAAATAAATAACCCCTGCTGTGCGGATTCACTCTAAATCGGGTTGCCAGGTTTGCATTTATTTAGATAATAATATGTAAATTTTCAGAGGTCGTATTTTTTTGGGTTACTTTTAGACTGACATTCACCAAAAGTATTTATAACACAGTAGAAAATGATCAAACTGTCTAGTGAACGTATAATTAAATAGCTAAATAGGCAGTGAAGATGAGGAAGAAGAGGAATAAAATAAATCTTCCTAATTAATGATTGGATTGGAAAATTAAAGTTTTTTAGATCAGAGAGGAAAGGTTTAAGTGACAAAACCTATATATGCATAATATTATATAACCTATTGTATTGTTTTACATTATGATATTAATAATGTATGAATTCTATATTATTTATTATGATATATTAATGATATATCTAAATAATTTTATATCATAGTATATGCAAGAGAATATTAAACGTAGCACATTATTGTATATTACATGTGTAAACTAGAAAAATGAGTAAGATTCAGGAGTAGTATTACACAATGTTGGTGTAGTTTTAGCTTAATTTAGAAATAGTATTGGAGGATTTTAGTTGTACCTGGCAACTCTGACTCTCTAGCGCCCCTGCAGGCGGAAGGGAGGTAAGAACAGCTACACGATGCTCTGAACACTGAAGCAGTAGCAGGAGGAGTGAGTGAGAGAGAGAGTGAGAGAGAGAGAGACGGTGGTGAGGAGGCAGCGACTGGAGGAGCAAAAGCTGGGTGGGGGAAACGCAACTGCAGAAATACAAAATCTCAGAACATTGCTGAATTTACAGTCCAGCATTAAAAATAAGGCAAAAGAAAGAAACACAAGACAATGTCCTCGTTGGGTAAAGACAACAGCGCCCAGCACGCCAATTACGTGGGACCTTACCGCCTGGAAAAGACGCTTGGCAAGGGACAGACAGGTTTGTCCTTTAATTCTCCCTGTGTGTGTATACATGTGTGTGTGTGTGTGTGTGTGTGTGTGTGTGATTTGGTCCACGGATGCTGATGCTCAGTTGGGTTTACATGCACTGCAATGATGTTACAGGATAATTGTGCAGGGCAACACTTTTTTGGGAGGATATTGGCTTCATCACTCCTGTCCACAGTGCTTGTGTATGAGATGTGTTGACTTGTTCTTTGGAAGATGAAGTTGGGTCCTTGTGAGCTGTCAGTGTGAGCCTAAGACCTCTAATCCTGCTTTACAGGACAGGCTGAGGGTCAGGGTACAGTTTTCAGTACTGCACTCATTTCTGCACTAACCTTAAACCTGGAGCTGTCCTGCAACTACAGCCAGAATTCTGTGGCTCTGGAGCTGGACTCCTGGTGCTGTAGCCTCTCATTAGCCAGCAGAACTGCGCCCCCTACTGGCTGTGAAGTCATGACAGCTTGTAACTGTTAGATTTTTTATTTTATTTTATTTTACTTTATTAAGTCCAAACATTATCTCAATTCTACTCATGTTTTTGTTTCATTATTATTATTATTATTATTATTATTATTATTATTATTATTATTATTACTGGCCTTATTTATCAATTTTTGGTAGAATTTTACTTCACTTCTACTTTTCTATACTTTCTACTAAAATTATTATCTTTACACTCATAAAAGAGATGGTTCTTCAAGGGTTCTTTAGTGAAGGGTTCTATATAGAACCATGAACACCGCATGGGTTCTTCAGATTGATGAGGAATGTGCTGTGGATGGTTCTATGTAGAAGCCTTTTGAAAATGGTATGGTATATAGCCTCCAAAAGGGTTCCTCTATTACAAGCTTGACATCATGGAACCTGTTTGGTGCTATATAGAACCATTTTCAAAAGGGTTCTGTGTAGAACCATTTACAGCACGATCTGACGAACCCTTTCACCATGGACAGAACCCTTTATTCATGCAAAGGGTTGGTTCTTTGAGTGTTCATGGTTCTACGTACAACCAATTTTTTATTTTACTAAAGAACCCTTGAAGAACCATATCTTTAAAGAGTGTACTATAGTTATAAAGGCAACTTCAGTGTTAAACTAGAGGTTGATTGATTAATTGATTTGATTAATTGATTGATTGATTGATTGGAAAATCCCAGAATTCTTCAGTAGTTTGTGGTGTTTGTTGTAGTTTATTGGCCGACCTGAGATGACTGATAATTGTGTGGTCAGTCATTGGTGCTGTAGTGTAATAGTAATGGTCACATCTTTGGGAAAACCTCTGGTTAGTGATCGTAAGGCAGCTGTAGACTCGAGAGGTGTTGAGCATGAATCATGACTAAGGCTGAATCTCAAATAGCTCCCTATTCCCTGTCTAGTGCACTATATAGGTTATGAAATAATAGCTGCTGTTATGTTGCTGTTGGCCTAAATCCTGTAAGTGAAGATTATTTACGGTTCTGTCCTTTAACCAAAGACTGTACAGCCTTAATATCCTCATAATAATCCAGATGATTCTGTTCAGTTTTGCTGTGTGATGTGATCGTATGCAGGGATCTGTCGTCACTATTGATCTGGTTGCTACAATTCATTTGGTGCTCAGTGTGTTATGTAGCTTGGAACTGCTGATGGCCTGTTCATGACTGGGGCTGATTGAGTGCGGTCAGACCCGAGTGACCCGGCTTGGACCTGTGCAGTCCAGTGTTGAATTCAACAAGGATTTAGGCTGCATACATGACCGTTCAGACCAGGGTCCATGCATAATCCTCAGGTTGCTGCCATGTGGTTACCATAGACAGATGCACTCAGAGATGGATGTTAGTTTTGAATACTTTACTGTGACACACACACACACACACACACACATGCATTGGTGGACTTAACCAACACGCAAACCACGCAATTGCTTGGGGCCCCAGAGATCAGGGGGCCCCCTGCTGGCCAAAAGAGTTTGGCAAAAAAAAAAACAACAACTAAACGCATAATTGTTTTTGTTGTTTGACACTAAAGAGATGCCGTACACCACGGATGTAATGGGGTGATGGGGGGACACGTCCCCTGCACTTTTTCAAAAGGCAGTTTTGGTTCTCTGCACATTTTTCCGTCCAAACACGATATTAAATGAAAACAGGTCGAGCATTAGGACCCAGCAGAAATCTTGAAGCCGGTTTCCCTTTAGACCTTCCACAAGCTCATCGATTGGCTCTGCCGTTTCTTGCTAAGGTGTGATTGGCCATCCCCGCTGTCACTCCATCATACAGCGCCTGGACTCGTAAACCGGCGTTTTTAAAGTTGGCTTCAACTCCGTGTCCGTGTTCAGCAGGCACTGTAAGTTATTAAGATATTACATGTTTGTTCTGCCTGTGTCACGTCAGCTAGACGTATTTTAATATCAGAGGTTTCACATTAAAACATTAACGTTTGAGTCTGTGTCTGTGTGCGTTTGTCTGCTAGTCTGCGATAAGCCATCCATTTACATGCCTCTAAGTGTAACTATTATCAAAATAATTCTGAATTTCTGCTTTTGTTTTTACTCAAAAATGAGGTATAATTTTATGTCAATGAGGTATATTGACCATACAGTCCAAACATAAGTGTAACATTGGTGGTAATGACTTGGAGTGAAGGTGAAGGTGAAGCACAGAATTGGGTGATAATTTTATGCTACATGCTTTTTTCAGTTTATTAATATGTTTATATTACATACAAAATATAATATTATAAATATAGATATTTATATTAATATTAAAAATATAAATAATAATGTATATAATATATACATTTTATATTATATTTATCTTTTTATCTTTTTAGATAAATTATAATTTATATGATAAAATACAGTTTATAATAATTTATTAGGATTTTATTAATGATTAATATGAATTTGAATATTTTATTATTAATAATAATGATTAATAATAATTATTAATATTAATTAGTAATAAAATATTCTGAATATTAATAAAATATTCTGAATAGTAATGTTTAAGTAAAGTATTAATATTTATTAATAATTAATAATAATAATTTATGTTCAAGCCCGCACCATAACCATAACTAAAGAAAGGAAAGTTTGTTTGGCATTACATTGCTTGGGGCCCCAGAACTTCCAAATCCACCCCTGTATATATGAGAGTCCTAGATGAGGGGCCAAACCCAAGATGGAACCACCAATGGATTGGCATCCTGTCCTGTGTTTAGTTGAGATAATGTCCTGTCCTGTGCCCACTGAAGACGTAGGGGACCAGGGTTAAGCGTAAGATGATGGATGGATGGATGGAATTATTATATAGTGAGCTTCCCCTTTAAAACCTTTAAGCCCAAACCTCTGGCCAACATTCGCTGACCAAAGAACTTTGTCCTCTGCTCCACACCTCAGTGCTGGCACCCTTCTAGCCTATGCCATGGTCCATTGGCATTATAAACTGTATGTGTGTGTTTCTGCATCTTTATCTGCAATGGTTACAACTTTAAAGTAGCTGATTGCATTAGAACGGGTGTCTGCAAAAATTTGGACATTCGTCAGCCCACTGTGCCCACATCTTGTATTTATTGATATATGAGATGCTCTATTAAACTGCATGCTTAGTGCTCAACAAAAGACAGGCCCCATGTGAGTACAGTAGTTTGGCTCTGATTGAAACACTGTCCCCTCATGTCTAAACGAATGTGCAGCTCATAGCTGGGGGCCGGACTTGCCTGTGACTGGTTAGTAGCTGGGATTTTACTGCTTTCTGCTGCCGTTGGCATAGCTGCTGAGAGAATGCTGCACAATAAATGGAGCTGGTATCCGCCGCCGCCGCAGAGGATTGCCCATATGTCACGAGAGAGGCTTGCACGGAGAAAGCAGGCGATGGGGGAAGGGAGGAGATGGATGAGTGGGGAGGGGGGCTGAGTTTGAGGGTGAGTTCTCAGTGCTAAAGCGGGACCCCCGTGGGAAGCCTAAAAAGGGACGCTCCTGTTTAATTTACCCCCCTCCCCCCGAATCAAATCGAATGTGCTAGGCTGTGTTTTCGCCTTTATTCCATTGTGCCGCACACTGTATTTTACCACCACATGTGCCGGATTCACCGCTACAAGCCTCAGAAGGAGCGCAGAGGTGAAGATTAGCAGAGCTCACGCTGAGAGAGATCTATCTATATGGCCTGTTTTTACAGCTAGCAGTGGTTCAATCATGTTTACACACATCTCGAGTGTAGTTCATCAGCCATGTTTGGTGTCCAGTTTGGAGATATGATGCTAATGTAGCTAACAAGTCATGGAAGTTTATACAAAGTCATTATAAGACACATCTGTTCACTCTACAGTCATCTCAGTAACCTTATGGGTCAGTTATGTCCAGCTATATAAGACCTGTATACGTATATGTGTATATACCCAATGTACTGGCAGCCAATCGTTTAGGACTCTCCCAATCACTTGCAATGTCCCTGACTTTAGGAGGGAGAAGACTGAAGGCTAGCACATGCCAACAGCTGCCAATTCTTTGTCGCTGGGCAGCCAAAGTGCTCGGAGGAAAGCTCAGGATCCCCAGCTCTGATACATCAGCTAACAGACACCTAAGCCAGTGGACACTGATGGGTAATAGTCAAGGGAACAGCACAGCCAATTTTGCTCTTTCAGGTCCCGGCTGTCAATGGTAATCAGCATGACCGGGATTCCAACTCGTGATTCTCTGATAATAGTGTAAGCCTCCCATACACCTAACGACTTTGAAAAGATTCTGAAAAGACTTTTAACAGACTAAAGTCTGACACCATCTCACATCTACAGACTTTTTAATCACAGTCTAGTCACAGGCTTAAGATTTTGGAAAGACTGGATCTTGCAGGGTCACTAATTTAAAGACTGCAACTAGATTCTTTTGAGATTATTTCCCATCTGCTTCCGTTTTATATAGAATTAATGCAATAAAGAGCAGAATTATTGCAAAATGTGTATTTATTAAAGCTTTCATTGTATCAAAAATAACTCAAAGTGCAAAATCTAAATATAATAACATGCATTACAGATACAGAGCTATCAGAGCTCAAAATACTGTCAACATATGATTCACATCCATGTATTCCTGGTCCTGTGTCTGCATGCTCCTCATTTTCTTCAAGCTGCTGGAGAAACAATAACTTTTAAGATTAACATGATCGTTAAATAGCCCCATTCAGTAGTGTTTAGTTAGCTAGTTAGCTTTAGCATAGCACGCTCACCTGGAATTTCAAAGGCTTCACCAATTTGTCCACTTTTTTCCTTTTCGTCTCCGTTGTGTAGTAAATGGTAGAACACTCTTGCTCGCTCCACTAGGTTCTCCCTTTTTTCCTTACGGTGCAGGAGAACCGTAGTATCCAAGCTCTACCCGCTAGACATTCGTGTATTTACTATTTGCCTTTGCAGCTTTCCGTAGCTCTCCTATTGGTTCTCATTCCCAACAGTATTTGCTCAGGTCAACCAGGGGTCAACTCTTATGACTTGCGGTAATATTAAACATGTTTGATTTTATCTGAACACCTCGACGCGAAAAAGACTAAAACTTTCAGTCCTGACCACCTTACACTTAACAATCGAGATGACGCGACTGCAACTCGACTCTAGCAAGACTCTCGTGATTTTAGCCCGACTTTGAAAATTTGTCTGCGACTGTAAAATCGCATGAAAGTCGTTAGGTGTAAGGTCGGCCTTAGTCTGCCGAACTAAAGATTAAAGATTATTCTGAATTAAAGATTAAAGGAACTAAAGATCACATTCACATTACAAGCCACGTTGATACATGTATACACGTCGCCTTCATCACCAACAACAAAAAGCGTCACATTTGTGTTGGGTTGCCAGGTTTGTAAAAATACAGTCACCCGTAAAACTTCAAGTTGGTGGTTTGCAGGGATTTTTACACTAAATAAAAGAAGAAATTGAATAATTAAGTAAAGTTTGAAGAAGATTTACACTTTAAAGCTCATTGAAATGTTTGTGTCACTCTAGATTTTGGGCTAGTTTACATTTGTGTAGTGTGACTTTCTGTTACAAAATCAGTAGGATGTTTAGAGGATCTGGCAACCCTGTATTAGTGAGACTGATGTTAGTAAACAGAGGTGTTAGTAACTGATGTGTGATGGAGTTATAGAGGATCTGGCAACCCTGTATTAGTGAGACTGATGTTAGTAAACAGAGGTGTTAGTAACTGATGTGTGATGGAGTATTAGAGGATCTGGTAACCCTGTATTAGTGA